>CAUYQV010007341.1:0-61842 GCA_963574575.1 Galagoides demidoff
CCCCCCCCCCCCCCCCCCCCCCCCCCCCCCCCCCCCCCCCCCCCCCCCCCCCCCCCCCCCCCCCCCCCCCCCCCCCATGCTTCACACCCTCACATCATCGTGCGTATTAGACAAGATCCCGCCAATCTCCCTCAGGCACCACCCCTCTCCTCCTCTTCTCTTCCCCTTGCTAGATTATATTTGTGTTCTATTGTTGGTGTGGACCAACAAACTGTCACATATGTATTCCATGGACTACTATACAGTCGTTAGAAAACTTGAAGACTTTACATCTTTTATGTTTACCTGGATGGAGTCAAAACACATTCTTCTCAGTAAAGTATCTCAAGAATGGAAAAGAAATATATCCGGTACTCAATATTAATATGAAACTGATATACTATTTTTATTTGAACAACTTATCACAAGTTTGTTACCTTAACTCAAATTTGTATCTTACACAGTTTCCTAACCAGGAAATGAGCTAACCCATTCGTTTAGAATTCTGTAGGTCAGAAATTAGTGTTGACTCCAAGTCATAAAGGATACTATGCACATTTTTTTCTGATTGATTAAAGCAGTTGTTTAACTTTATTTTTTTCCTGTTGAAATAAGCAATACAATTTTTAAAAATGACTTTTTCCTTTAGAACAGAAAAACACATAGCCTGACGAGAGATTTGTCTCTGCTTTCTGTGAGCAGAGATTCCCAAATGATCAGTGTTTTACAAGTTTTCTTTTCGGTAATGTGCACTCTGCCTACACAGTTTAGTTGAAAAATTTTAGGGCATTTCAAAATGTGGCTGCAGATTTCAGCTATTATAAAGAAAAGTTGAATGTACAGTAAAAGAAAGGCTGGTAAAAGAGCAGTGTGTGAATGAAGCTCAAACTTTGAGATATAGTGTCATTAAAAATTCAAACTGAAGCACTTTACTAATTTTGTTTAACCTTTTCAGCCTCTGCAATTTTGTGTGTGGCAAGGGAGCTTTCTCATGGCAGAGAAGGGAAGAGCTAGTTCATAGTTAATTTTACAAATTGCTTTAAAGAGGTCACTTATGCCTTTGTACCTTTTTAAATCTATATTCAGAAAAGGAATATAATTGTCGGTCTTTTTTATTTGATTCAACCATAGCATGTAGATTTGAACTTTCTGTACTTGACATTCTGTGTGTTTTAGCATCTTTCTATTCCTTTCAATCCATTTTATATATACAGAGTTCTCTATAAAAACTCTGACTCGTTCTCTGCCAGTGAGTGTCTTATTGATAAATTATAGCTATAGATCCTTTCCAGGCTTCACTACTGTAGACAATTTCTGTGCTGTAGAACTCTGTTGCCAATGCTTGAAAAGACATTCAGAGTAATTCTTTGTAGTCATAGAAGAAGAGAGAGAGAGAAGGAGGGAAGGAAGAAGTTTTTAATCAAGGCCTATATGCCAAATACAGGGCTAAGTTTTCTAGGAAAACAGTCATTAGATATAAATTTTCTTGGAGAATGACAAAATTTCCTTTTCATGGAAAAGGGCAGAGTGAATCAATAAACATACTGACCACATAACCAGCTATAACTTTACTTTATAATTTGAGTTTAAAGGGATTAAAATAAAAGGAAGCAGGAGTCTGTATCTCAAGTTTGAATAACAAGTCATTTATTCTTTTTTTCCTTTTTTTGTAGTTTTGGTTGGGCCAGGCTTAAACCCTCCACCCCTCGGTATATGGGGCTAGCGCCCTACTCCTTGAGCCACAGGCACCACCCACAAGTCATTTATTCTTTTTGGAGGAAAATTCACGTCAATATCAGCAACCATGGTAATTCTCTGTATATAACCACTGATAATTCAGGGTGAACATGACATTCTATTCCATAGAACTTTATTTACGATTAATCTTACTTAGAGGGTTTAATTATGTGCTAACCCAAAATATGTTTCAACACATATGTCACAAGAGGTCTTTTGAATGAACGTAGACTTTCTTCTACAAGCCAGTGTCCATGTTTGAAAGTCAAGAACAAGTAGCATTTTTGTTTGATTTTCATGTAACGTAAGAGATACCCCTATAGCAATAGGAATTGTTGAACAGCACAGACTCTGGAGTTTTATTGCTTTGATTGGAATTTGGGCATTTTGTCACATAATATCTGTGTTGTGCAAGGCAAGTTATGTTGCTAACTTGTGCCTTGGTTCATTCCTCTGTAAAACAGAGTTAATAAAACTGCCTGCATGTTAGCGTTGTTATTATGTGCAAAAGGCTTAGAATAGCACTGAGTATTAAAAAAAAAAAAGTATAAATACTAAGTACTATGTATACAAATGTGTTATACTATTTTGAATTTCTCCATCAAACTCCAGTGAGCATCAGTCCTTTCTAATCTGGGAAGTGTAGAACAGAAATTAAAGCATCTGGTATGGTTGAAAAAGTGTGACTCCCTTCTTTTTTCTAATCATGCTGCTTCTATTTCAATATTGGATGTTATTTTCCCTTTTGGAAATGGCACTTACATTTTGAATATTGAACTAAGGGTCAAAAAATCCTGATACTTTTCTTCTAAACTCTCTTTCTAAATCTTTAAATGTTATGGGTACATACTAGCTGTATGTAATAGGATACATGTGATGTTTTGATTCAGGCCTGCAAGGGGAATTAATAAACCAAGGTAAGGTAATAGACTAGCTACCCCTCAGCCATTTATCATTTCTTAGTGTTTGGAACATTTCAGTACCACTCTTAGTAACTTAGTGTTGATTATAGTCACTGTTGTGCTATCAAATATTGTTCTTTCTAATTATCTAATTACATTTTCACACCCCGTAATCATCCTGACTCTATTCCTCCCTCTCTGCTACCATTCTCAGTCTCTGACAGCCATCATTCTACTTCTTGTCTCCATGAGATCAATTATTTTCAACATTTAGTTCTCACATATAAGTGAAAACATGTGAGATTTGACTTTCTGTGTTAACCTTATTTTATATAACACGATGTTCCGAGTACCACATTGTAGCAAATAGAAGGACTTTACTATGTTTGTGGGTATATAGTATTTCACGTTACATTGAAATCCCTTATATTTCATTACATGTTATTGGCTTATGCAGGTTTCAGATTTCTTTCTTCCTGGTTCAATCTCTGTAGGTTGTATGTGTCTGGAAATGTATCTATTTCTTCTGTGTTTTCTAATTTATTGGAATATAACTGCTCATGGTAGTCTCTAATGATCCTTTGCATTTCTGTAATATCAGTTGCAAGGTTTCCTTTTTTGAGTCTACTTTTATTTATTTGGCTACTCTCTTTCTTTGTCTGGATGGAGATGTGTCAGTTTTATCTTTTTGGAAAACCCAACTTTGCATTTGGTGGGCCTTTTCTACTTTTTGTTATTTAAATTTCCTTTATTTCTGCTCTGATTTCTGTTGGATCTTTTTTGTTGCTAATTCTGAGTTTGGTTTGCTTTGTTTTTCTAGGTCTTTGAGATGCACCATGAGACTATTTATTTGAACAGTTTCTATTTTTGGAAGCAGGCACTTATTGCTACAAACTTTGCTCTTATTATTGGTTTTGCTCTACCCATAGGTTTTGATATTGTTTTCATTCTAATTTAGTAATTTTTTAAATTTATTTTATTTTTTAACTTTGAAATATTAAGGGAGTACGACTGTTTGGGGTTACCTGGGTCATTTTTGTAATGACTGAGTCCTGGTTATATGTGTTCCCATCATCCAAACAGTGGTAATTGTATTTGTGAAATTTTTAAAATTTCCTCCTTAACTCTTTATTAAACCTCTGGTTATTCGGGAGCCCTACTGGCTAATTTCCAGGTAGTTGGGTAGTTTCTAATGTTTCTCTTATTACTTATTCCTATTTTTATTCCATTATGGTCAGATAAAACTCTTGGCATAACAGAATTGGCTCCTTTTTAAAAAATCTATTCAGGAGAGTTTAGTCAATGATTCACATTCAACACTATTATCAATAGGCAACGACTTACTACTGACATGTTGGTATTTGATTTCTGGTTGCATCCTTTCTTTTTTTTGTCTTTTTTTTTTTTTTTCGGTCCTTCCTTCCTTTGTTAAGAGTAATTTTTCTCTAGTAATGTGTTTTCTTTTCTTGGTTTTAAATTTGTGTGTATGTGTTTTAGGATTCCCAATTTCAGGTCACCATGAAATTTGAAAAAAAAATACTTTATAACCTCTTATTTCAAACATATCACAGCTCTGCTTACAAAAAACAACCAAATAAAGTGAAATCTAAATGAAATTCTTTTTTTTTTTTTTTTTTTTTTTTTGCAGTTTTTGGCAGAGGCTGAGTTTGAACCCACCACATCCGGCATAATGGGCTAGCACCCTACTCCTTTGAAACAGGCACCGCCCTCTAAATGAAATTCTACACTTTAACTCCATCTGCTCCACTTTTTAACTTTTTGTTTTTCCTACTCATATATATTTATACTAGTTATCTCTTAAAAAAATGGTGTAATTATTTTTATATGTTTGTCTTTTAGTCTTCTTGCACGAGATGTAAGTAGTTAATATACTACAATTATAGCAATAGAGTATTTTGCATTTGTGTCTTTACCATTTCCGGTGAGTTCCACACCTTAGCTGATTTATTAATGCTCATTAATGCCTTTTCTTTCACCATGAAGAACTCTTTTTAGCATTTATTAGGACACGTCTAGTGTCGATGAAATCACTCAGTTTTTATTTGTCTACAAACTCTTTTTTTATCCTTCATATGAAGGATATTTTTGTATGATATAATATTCTAGGGTTGGATCTTTCTCCTTCGGCACTTTGAGTATGTGCCACTCTCTCTTGGCTTGTGAGATTTCTACTGAAGATTCTGCTGCCAGACATATTGTAGTTCCTTTCTACTTTTTCTTTTTTTTTTTCTTATTTATTTCTTATATTAGGACTTTTTCTTTATAGGTGACCTTTGGAACTTTGTTAGTAAATGCCCTGAATTAGTCTTGCTTGTATTAAATCTGCTATGTGAATATCATGTCTTTCTCTCACTTGGAACGTTCATTATGTCTTTGAATAACTTTTCCTCCTCAGTTTCTCTCTTTGTGTCTCTTAGAGAGTAACTCTTAGACTTGCCCTTTTGAGTCTGTTTTGTAGATCTTGTAGTCATGCTTAATTCCTTTTTATTCTTCTTACTCTTTCCCTGTCTGTGTAGTTTCTTCAAGTACACTAATTCTTTCTTCTGTTTGATCAATTCTGTTGTTGAGAGACTCTGATACATTTTTCAGTTTCTCAATTAAATTCTTCAGCTTCAGAATTTCTGCTTTATTTTTTATTTTATTATTTCAGTCTCTTTAATTTCTCTGATTGGTTTCTGAATTCCTTCTCTGCTTTTTCATGAAATTATTGAGTTCCTGATCTTTTTCAGGACAGCTATTTTGAATTCTTTGTCTGAGGCTCACATATCACCATCGTCCCCAGGTTGATTACTTACACTTTAGTTTGTTTATTAAGTCCATGTTTTTCTGGATATTTCTGATGATTGTAGATGTTCATCAATGTATGGACATTGAAGAGTTAGAGATTTATTTTATTTATTTTTTATTAGATCATAACTGTGTACATTATTACATTTGTGAGGTACAATGTGCTAATTTTATATACAATTTGGAATACTTACATCAAACTGGTTTTCATAGCCTTCACCTCACTTATTTAATTGTTGTGCTAAGATATTTAACCTTTGCAGACTGGGCTTGCTTGAACCTGTTATTGATAAGGATTTCTAGGTATTCAAAGGGAATTGAGTGCTGTGATCTACATCTTTTTGTTGCTGTAGCTGTATCTGCTCTGTGGGTGCCCTAAGCCTCGTAATGCTGTAACTCTTGCAGAATTCTAGTGGTATTGCCTGGGTGGACTTTGGTAAGACATGAGGGAATACTCTGGGTTACCAGACAATGTCTATTCACTCTCCTCTCTCATGCTAGGCTGGTGGAGTTGAGGGGAGAAGTGGGCACTCCTTCATGGACTCCAGTGCCAGGTCATACCTGATGCCAGCCCAGTCTCACCCAAAGGCAGTGGTGACTGTTGCCTGGCCACCTTTGATGTTTATTCAAAACAAAAAGATCCAAGGGCTCTTTAGTCAGCAGGTGTTGGATCTTGAGAAAACTTGTTTCTTCCCATTAAGACAGAATGTTTCTTTTTGGCCAGAGTAGATTTAGTAATGCCATGAAGGAACTAAAACCTGAATTCAGCAGCTTTAGGAGTCTGCTCTGTATTTTATTTCACTAATACTGAGCTGGTATATAAGTTACAAAATAAAGTTCTCTGAATTCTTCCCTTCCTTTTCCTCAAATGGGAGAAGTTTTCCCCTGAGCTATACTGGATGGAGTTGGGGATAGGTTGACACTGGCTCTGGCTTGGCCACCATAACTGGTTTCTCACTATGTCATGTGTGTCTCAATTTCACTGGCTCTGAACCAAAACAGATGCAGGAATTGTACAAGGACTATAGCCTTTGCAAAGCCTTATAATTTTAGTCCAGGTACTGGCTGCTTTTTGTCTCCTGATGGTGGGGCTAGCTAAAACTCTAGTTTTGAAATGGAAATTTGCTCTATGGCTGGGCTGGTTTAATGCTCCCTTTGTGAATTCTGGCAGAATTCTTCCCTGTGCCATTTTCCCCTATACCAAAGCAGCAATAAATTTCAATGCAAAGTCTTATAATAACTTCATTCTCCCTTCCCTAGGTATGCAAATTTTCTCTCCAGTGGCTTGCTGGTGTAGCACTTCCAAGAGATGAATGAAGGATGGTGTAGGTGATATAAGATTGTCTTTTCTGCTCCCTTCAGTGACTTTCCTTGATATAATGTTGAAAGAAGGTGTTATGATTTTTGATTCTTCTGAAATTTCTTGCATGTGTAGGTAGTTGTTGTATTTGGTAATAATAGGGATGAACAGTCAATGGAGGTGTCTGGTTGGCCATCTTGATCCCTGCTAAACTGTAACTCTTTTACTTGGAACTTAAAATGTATTGTTTTGACCTCAAAAGAAGAACCCCACATTTCTCTAGCACTTCATCTTACTTAGTTTACAAGCCTCAAATAAGACTATGGATAATTCCACTTCTGGAATTAATTACCTGCAGTAATTTTGTTCACCAAATGATCCTGGCTCTCTACTTTCCTGATTTGTCGCTTTCTGATCCATTTGTCCATAATATGAAAAGGGAAAGTGAGTTTACGTCCTGATGTAAGCTCTGTATCAGTCTCCATCTTGTTTACTTGAGTGAAGATACTGTGAAGAATGTCCAGTCTCATACACAATGAGAATGCAGCATGAGTAGTGCTCTGACAATACAGACTTTGCATTAGGATTTTCTCCTTCCTATAAGTTAGGAAGTTAATCTGTTACAATGCTCATATACTGAATGCAAAATTCTTGGGTCAAAGGAAAAAATCATTTATTTTTCTCAGCAAAATTCACAGCCAAAGAAATTCCCCCAGATTCCCACAGGACAGCAGGGTGATGGTCACTTGTTTACCTGTACTATAGGAGAGGAAATTTCAAATGAGAAAACTCTACATCATTATGGTACTGTTGGTATATCTGCTTATCCCTTCACCTAGAGTAAGAGGTCTTATTCATTAAGCAATACCCCTCCAGGGCTTTCTCCCTGGAAGAATGTTGTCTGTAAATGTATTATCCAGGAATGTAGTCAAATGTGTTGAAGAAGGAAAAGAGAAGAACTTTAGATTTCCAAATTTCATGAAAGGGATACACTATCTCTAGCTTCCAAAGGATGTATGGTTCTAAAATACACCTTTTATTAAGAAGGCCTGAAATGAATAGCACACTCAAATCTGTAGTAGTGTGCAGACTCAGGATCATAATCAGTTGATTTTTTGCAGCCTTAAACCTTAAGTCTTTGAATTTTTTGCTTTTGAGATGGGTGCTCGATGGCTTTAAGAACTTTTTCTCATAGCAAGCCCTGTTTCAGTGTCCATTGACCTACACAAAATCATTAAACCACAGAAAAGATTTATTAGACTGAAGTCTCCATTTGTTTTATATCTTTAGAAGCTTACCAAGTAATAAGGGAGTATAACCTTTCCTGAATACTCTCATGTCACCATTCCCTTAAACTGCCAGAGTTTCTTTATAATAGCATGGTCCGTTAAAAACAATTTTAGAGAGCATTTTATGACCACCTGTTTGGTGGTCATAAAAGCACCTCAGCTAGGTGCTTCTCCCATCCCCAGTCACAGTTACCAACTGTGCTTTCTTTCATAAATATATTTTAGTGCCTGCTATGTAGCAGCCACTGTTAAAGTACCCCACATACAATCCTTTTCGCCCACATAACTTCTAAATAAAAGGATTTCCTAAGTACACAATGCCATTTCCACCGTTGAACTATGTATGCGTGGAGAAATACTCAGAACATTATTTCCCAATATTTAGATATTTTGTCTAAATTTTTTATCTACTTCGTATCAAAATACTTACATAATTCTTACATAAAATAGACTTTTTTCAACAAAAGAAAACTATGAAATTCCCTTACTAATCTTAGCATTAACTATCAAGGAAAATTTTTATTGAGCATCTATGTGTGAGAACTCAGTCACAGAATATAAACCCGAGGTGACTAGGCATGAACTTTTCTCTACACGTGCAGATTAAAAAATAAAATGTGAATCAAATATAAAACTAGCTAGCAGCTGTGTTCAAAGGGGTTATAAAATCTAAGTGCCTGCTGGTAATTGATGAATTTGATGAAAATGTGTTTGGTATAACAAATGAAAAATAAATCGTATAAGAAAATAATCTTTGCAAAAATAGATTTGACATTTGTCTCCTTATGTAACTGGATATTAGGTAACAGAATAAGCATCACTTAGAAATGGAATAAATTTTTGAGAAATATGAAGCAGAAAATAATCTTTGAATAGATGCTACATATAAGTAGAAGACACCCTAACTTTACTTGAACACAACCTTTTTTTCCTCACAGAACACATATTAAGATCTTGTGAAAATACCATTGCAGATAAAACAAATTACAAAACACTGGTCAGTACAACCCGATGGAATAACCATGAAACTATAATTATACCAGAAGAAGAACAATGGAGGTCAGACAACTAACTTCATGAGTTTGTCCTTGAAAAAGCACTACATACCTCATAGCTGAACATCACTGTGGTTACTGTTGAAGTGCTGCCTTTAGAACACTATGCACCAATGCCAGCACTTAGTTGACCCTTCAAAGCAATTTTTCTAGGATAATTTCATGAAGTTAATTGTCTGACATTGTATTTGCATGGAAAAAAAATCTCAGGATTCAAGGTAAGCTATACATAGAAAGATGAAGCTCTTCTTGCATAATCTAGCCATCATTCACTTGGACCAGATGGTTTATTCAGTCGGGTGTCATTTTCCTTTCTCATCTCTCTTCTTCACTTCTAAGCAATGTGCTGTACTCAAAGCACCATGCTTTTAACTTTGAAAATCTATTCTGAGGTCCTGGTCAAATATATTAGGTATAGAAATTTGTACAGACTTCCCTGTGTTGCCTACAGTTGATTTGCACTCAGCTTTCTTTCATGAACACCTCTTTCAAATGTGTCCTCCTGAAACATAAAGATCTGAGAGCTGTACATTGCATTTCCCAGAATACATTGCAGTAAATAAGCTGCCAATTTCTGTCAATTAGATGCAAGATTTTTAAAACGACTGCTGTATTTCTGATCCAAAAATCACAGAAAAAAAAATATTCTAGATAAATTTTCTTTAAAGCCCTTAGCAGTGAATGATTGCACATTAAAATGAGGTTGCTAGCTCAGGTACTGCCATCACAGTACCCACAAAGTTATAGACTGGGACCATAGATATATTTGAAGAAAATCACATATGTACTATACTAAAGCAATGGGGAGATTGTCTCCAGTTGTATCCTGAATGATAACCTCCTAGGATGCCCCTTGTCAAAATAACTGCTCGTTCACTTTTGGTCCCACAACTTACATAATTTTCACATAAGCCATTCATGCCTGACTACCACAGTAAATTTTAAAACACTTTGAACAATATAGGAGACTTAAAAGTAGAAAATGATTGATAGATTATGCTAATCAAGGCATTGCTGCCAATATCACTAAGCATAGAAGCCTGCAGAGTAGTTGTGAATTCCAAAGGAAACCGGATGTTCTTTGCATGAGAGAGTGGGTGGTCAAAAAAGCAACTGAAGATTTTCCTAGAATTAGAGTCTGTCATATTTCTTCCTGCTTGTGATTTCCCCAAATTTAAAAATGTTGCTTACTGCTGATATTCTACAAGGCTTAAAAAATGGTTGAGATCTGACTTACCACTGATGAGCAGAACTTGTAAGGAATATTGAGTCAGGTAAAAGTTTAAAAAAGAAAATGGTCATATAAGTTCCATGGTGTTGACCAGTAGAATGAATCCCAAATAACAGTATCTGAGGTACTGTCAGGATGGTAATGTGCACCAAATCCTGTGATATACATTTCTAATGAAAAGGAGCCAACCCTTCAAGCCCCTTCTCACAGGTTCTCTTGGGTTCAAATGCATTAGTAATGCTGACTCTGACCACATATGTCACAAGCATGACTTTACAAGGTAAGCATTCAAACTAAATCTTATCTATTCTTAAAAAAATAATATTTCAGATCAGCTTAGCCTCAAGAATAACCCTCAAATAGCTGTTTCCCATGAAAATCAAAAGGAAAAAAAAGTATTCATTGGTTTAATCCTTCCTAGAAGAAAGTTCACGGTCTTAGTGGGTTGAGCATAAGAATTGAAAACATGTTCTAAAAGTCTTTGGCCTCCTTATAGTAGGCATATCTAACAGCTGATGATATTTGTTGCATCCCAGGAGAGCAAGCCTTGTTTCACCCTTTCTGAGAATCATAGCATGACTTTGATTTCACCTTCAGAATCCATTACCCGGACACAGAATAGTCCTCAGAATGTTGAGAGAAATTTAAGAAGTGAGAATATTCTCTTCCTCATCTACCTAATTGGTCAGTAATCAATTATTACAAAATTATAAACTGATAGGAATAATTTAAAAACATTTTAATTTAAAGCCATTTCTTCAGAAAAAAATCATGGTGCTGAATTTGACAGTGACTTGAAATCTATAACTTCAGAACATTTTTTCTGAGGAAGCTGATATTCTTTGTAAATATCCATGTATGTAACTGAACAGTCAAAGGAAAAAATCGAGTTTCCTTAGGAGATCTTTTCTTCTCAGGTTAACTAAAGAATTTATTTTGTCATCATCATACTGCTTATTTCCTTCCTATTGGTTTGTTTCTCCATAACCTGTTAGAAAGTTTTGTAGTTTCCCTAAAAGGTAAAATTAAATCTATTATTCTATAGGCACTTGTACATTGGGAGGATTTAGCAACACACACACTCACTGTCACAGGCTTTTATTAAATTGTGTCTCAGGTACTACATTAGAAATCAAGTAGGTGTTGTTGTTTATTTTTATGAAGTTTCATTTTAACACTAAATCTCTCAAGCAGGAGGCATTTAAAACCAGATGTCTAATTCATTTCATTCTTTCATTTCCTAAGCCTTCCTGTACATATGATGCCCTTACACTGATTAGACTTAATTATTATAACATATGAGTTAACGGAGGGCAAATTTGTGTCTGAATCACCTCCACATTCTGCCAGGGTTCAACATATAATAAATTCTCTCTAAATACAGGTATTTTCTAAATGAAGGAATGAATGTGTTCATTCCTTTTTATTCTTTCTTCAACACATTTGTCCTGTCTACAACCCACATATGAATTGATAAAAAGATGAAATGTTCCCTGATAACATACTTTAAAGTGGTCTTATAATATTCTTCTTCTTCTTACATCATTTTATTTAATTTCTTATTTACTCTTCCAAATAGTTCCAAACCTTCACAAGCATATAAGAGTTGGGCTTTTTTCTGGAGTTCACTAGACACACCATTCTGAATCTTCCTGCTTTTCATGTAACAATATATCTCAGAGATCTATTCATGTCAGAATATAAAAGACTTTAAAATTATTGACCACTAAATAATATTCCATGGTAGGATGAGAAAAACATATTTAATAATTCCTCTATGGATTGGCCGTTAGTTCCTCCACATAATCTTGTGCTATAGCAAATGCTATGAGAGAGTAAAATTTTATGGGATATTTAATACATGAAATGAAATATGTCAAATTCTTAAAATCAGAATTTCTGGCTCAAAATTACATTAGTGGAATGGATAAGAGTAATAACTCACATTCCATTTGGGTTATGTCAATGACCATCTTATCAGCAGTGATTACGAGTTGGTGTTAATAGTTTAAATATCATTGCTAACAGAGTAATCAAACTTTTGCCAATCTGATTGTTAAAAATAGTATATCAATGACTCCCCACAGCCCTCTGCTCTGCTCCCCCTGACCTTGGCGGCCACATTCTACTCTCTGTTTCCAATAGTGCAACATATTTTTTAAATTTCAAATTAATATGAGGGAACAAGAGTAAAAAATTTCTCCTGGATAGGAGAGTTCCAAAAATCTATTATACAGCAGGATACTTATAGATAGTAATAATCCATCATATACTTAAAAGTTTCTGAGAGCAGATTTTAAATATTCTCATTATAAAAAAACTCACTAGTATGTGAAGTGATAATCATGTTAATTAGGATCATGTAAATATACTATACATATATATGTCACATATATATGATATATTCGTGTGATATATACACATATCACATACATATATATGTGATATATATGTATATACAATCATATACATGTATAATAATAACATATATCAAAACATATATATGTATATATAACCATATACATATATAATCATATCAGATATCAAAACATCACTGCATACTATAAATACTGTATGTTTAATTTTTATTTGTAAATTACACTTTTAACAAAGCTTCAAAAAATAATTCAAATAAAAGATAAATTAAAATAAAAATAGTATGTCAGTGTAATTTTAGTCTTTCCATAAATAGGGTTGAATATTTTTTCATGTATCTAAATGTCTTATACATTTCCTTGCTTTTTGGCTTTTGGTTCATTTTTCCATTTTGTTAGAATGTGGCTGGCTGTTTGCAGGAGATCTATCTACAGTGTGAGAGAAGCCTGTTAATTGATGTCTACAGTAGTGTGCTGTGAACACTTTTCCACCTTGTCATTTTTCATTTGATCTTTCTATACTATTTTCAAATGGTAGTTTACTATGCCTTTACATATCATATATATGTATATCTCCAAAGTGATCGGTCTTCAGAAATTTACAAATATTCAAGTATTAAAACCAATGTTGAGTCTCATTAACCTGAAGCTTTTGTGACAATTTTGACTGAATTCAATAGAATCTAACCCTCCTGCCAGCTTTGAATATTTACCTGCTAAGAATATATTTTGTTAAACAATAACATAAATAAAAGTATTACATATTTTAATAAAAGGAATTAAATCAGTTTTAAAATAACAACTGGAACTTTACCTGGGACGTGAGAATAATGCAATCTACAAATTCATACTCTTATTAATTTAAAATCAAAAATAAACGAAATATATAAAATTAATTAAAAAATCTTAACACAAAATTTTATGGTAAGATGAAAACATGTATTAAACAATTTCACACCTTAATAGGCAGGTGTCTAATACATAGAAAAAATAAATATTATTGTCACTTTTAGCAAAACACCGAAACTGAGCATCTTTATTTATTGATTTTATTTTTCTCTCCATTATGAATCTAACATAGAGTTTACAATATACATATAATTATTCCAAAGTCAAATCAAAGATTCTTCTAGTGCTGTCTCTTTGGCTTTTTATAGCAAGAAGAAAATGCTACTTAGGCCCTGTAAATTTTAACAAGCAGAGATGCATTCAGTATTCTTGGAAAAAGGAAATTGTTTTCAGATGCTTGTGAACTGGAACAGAAACCTAAAGTAGTCCTCCAATCTTTATCTCCATTGGTATCTCTGAAATACCCCAGGTTATATTCTTCCTGACTCCTCATCTCACATATGTTTTCAAAACAACATTCTGTTTTATTAAATTTTTTTGACCTCTTGGATAGTGATCTTGGTCAAATTCAAGGTACAAATGAACTACAATTTTTACAGTCAAGCTAGACCTTCCCTCAGGAGGTAAAGAAAATGCAGATATAATAAAAACAGGAGGAAGGCAGGTAGTGTATTTATTATAAATTAAGTTAAAATCCCTATCTTTTCTTTTTCTTTTATAACTATCACAGTTAATATTCATATAAAGCGTGGAATCTTTTCTTTAATCCTTCAGAAAATCTAATCTATTTATTTCACACATGTTAAATGAGTTCTAACTGTGCATTATAAAAGAAAGGTTAAGAGAAAATCATAAATGGACACATATTTTTAAAAATTAAATATAAGCTTACTGCCACATAAGATAATAACATTAGTATTAAATTTAAAATGAACTGAATGAGTCATAGAATAGTATTTTCCTCTTCGTAAAGGAATAGATACTGGTTATAGCTATGGACATAGGTATTTGTTTAGCTCTGTCATTCTTATTAAGAAATAACATTCTCCTGGCTCAGCACCTGTAGCTCAGCAGCTAGGGCACCAGCCACCTACAGTGGCGCTGGGGGTTAGAATCCAGCCCAGGCCTGCCAAACAACTACAGCCAAAAAATATAAGGGCATTGTGGTGGGTGCCTCTAGTCCTAGCTACTTGGGAGGCTGAGGCAAGAGAATTGCTTAAGCCTAAGAGTTTGAAGTTGCTGCAAGCTGTGACATCATAGCACTCTACCCAGGACAACAGCTTGAGACTCTGTCTCAAAAATAAAAACAAAACAAAACACACAAACAAATATATATATTCTCCTTTATCAGTGCATACTGCAACATGTAATTACTGGTCAGAAGATCTCCATTATCCATTATTCTATCTTCGGAGAATTTTCGGGTGTTCACATTGGTCTAATTTAACACATTTGTTGTATGTGTACACACAGAGATATGACTTCTAGAGGAATCACATGTAATAATGAAAGATATGGATTACATAGAATTATAATAAAGCATACATATCACTTCACTTCTTTTACAACATCTCAGCATAATGGAGTCAGTTAAGGTTAGCTATTTCAGTCTTGAATATGTAGTTATATAAGATTAAATTTAGTAAAGCAGAGGGAGATTTTTAGTTCCGCCATCCTAATTAATGTCACTGAAGATTTTGTGACTAAATTTTGAAGTATTTCAAGTGGAACCTGCTGTTATTTACTTTCCAACATTTTTTTCTGACACATTTATTTTTTATGTTCAGAATAGTAGTAAAAAAGGCTGAATGGAATCTCTCTTGGAAGTATAGCAGGTGGTATGATTAATATAGAAGCATGGTAAACATGGTTTTTCCATATTTAGAAAAGAAATCCTGTTCTCTGAATTATAATGAAATATGTTAGTTCCTTCAAGTATTAAGTAGAAAATTATTTTTAAAAAATATTTCTTAATTATTTATACATTGTTTACAGAAGACTTGACAGATAATTTGGTTTTATGTAGTTGAGATTGTGTATATTAAGTAGTTTAAGCCTTATTATTAACAATAAATTGGAGTGTGAGGCTATATTGTAGTAAAGAATGAAAAGAAACAAAATCAAAGCATCTTAAAAACAGCAGTGCAAATCTGTGAACAATATCTAAAGTTATTTTTGCAAACCATTATAAGGAGATTTAAGAAAGACTATATAGTTCCTCATGCTGCACAGGGGAAAGTTCCAAAATACTTCAGCTTAGTAGTATGTGTGTATTGCTGCCTAAGGTGAACACCAATTAAGTGTCTTCAAATACAAGCTAATTTTATTTTAGTGGAAAAGGGTAGAGTTTCAGAAAATATCTCTCTACTTTCCAGCTTATTCGAAAAGATGATGAGTTCCTAGGACATTTATAGAAACAATCCAAAATAGAGAGTATTTTTTAAATGGCCAAAAAAGAATAAGAATATGAAACAATGTAACAAAGCTTAGGACACAACGCAAAGAAGTACATGACGCCAAGAAATAGGATGGCCATGCTGACATCATGCAATATGGAAGGTGATGCTAAAGGGGATTCTGCGAGGTAAAATGAAAGGATGTTAAACATGAACACAAAAGCATATGAAATATAAATTTTAGTGTAGACATAAATATATAAACAAATAAAGAATGGTGATATACCGTGGTGGTGTTTTGTAACTTTCTTTTAACCCTAGTTAAAATTTAAAAGACAAAGTACAAGAAATATCATAACCACAGGAATTAATTATTAGACACAATATTTAAAAAGTAAATTCTGACATCAATAACATAAAGCGTGTGGGGAGAGCAAAAGTGTAGAGCTTTTGCATGCAATTGAAGTTAAAGTGTTACTAGCTCAAAGTAGACTACCACAGCTAAAATAATTTTTACGTAAGCCTAACAGTAACCATAATGAATAAACTAACAAAAAAGATAAAGAGAAAAGAATCAAAGTATATCACTATAAAAAATATTAATCTCAATCACTAAGGAAGACAGCAAGAATAGAAAGAAGAAACCAAAGACTTCCAAGACAGAAAATAATGAATGGTCATAATGAGTCCTTAGCTGTCAACAATTACTTTAAAGGTAAGTGAATTAAACATGCCATTCAAAATACCTGGAATGTCTGAATAACCTTTTTTAAATTCAACCTTTGGTTGTTGTCTACAAGATAGTTTTTTTAGCTTTAAAGACACACATAGGCCAAGAAGAAAAGTAGTAAGCAATATAACAATGGGAGGAGAATTCAATACTCTCTTTAAATACTAAATTTAAATTTAATGAATATATCATACAGACAGAAAATCAATGATAAAACAGTGGATCTGAATAACAATACAAACCAAAGTGCCTAGCATATACAGAATATTCTACCCATTAGTAGCAGAATACATATTCTTATTAAGTTCATGTAAAACATTCCCCATAGTAAAACATATAATAGTCTTAATAAGTTTAATATTAATTAATGTATAGTAACTTTTCCAACTACAATGGAAAGAACCTAGTCAATAACAAAAATGTAAACATAATTCATAAATGAATAATTGAACACAATTCTGAACCAAGGGGTCAGAGAGGAAATCAAAAGGAACATTATAAAATATCTGGAGACAAGGAGGGTGATTGTTGGGATCACGCCTATGGTTCATCCTATAAGGGTACATGTGAATTTCTCTAAATGTAGAATGTAAAAGTCTTAACACAATAACTAAGAAAAAGACATGAAGGCTATGTTAACCAGTTGGATGAAAGTATTTCAAATTGTATATAGAAACAGTACACTATACCCAATGATAGAATTAATGTACACTGCTATGATTTAATAAAAAAAAAAAAAATCTGGAGACAAATGAAAATAAGAACACAGCATACCAAAATTAATGGGAAGCAGCAAAGGAAGTACTAAGAGGGATATTTATAGCGATGATTGCTTATATTAAAAAAAGGAAGATAACAAATAAACAATCTAAAATTTTGCCTAAAAAATTAGGAAAGAATGATATATACATAAAAGTAGGAGAAGAAAGGAAATAATAAAGGTCGAAGCAAAAATAATAAATTTTAAAAATCAATTAAACTGCATCCATTTTTTAAAAGTGATAATCAAAGTAGACAAATCCTTAAACTAAGAAAAAATAAAGATTAAGATAGCTGAAATGACAAATAAAGGAGGTGATATTATAACAATTCCTCAAAATTAAAAAGAATAAAGAAAAATCATAACATGTGTTATGAATAATTATGCACCAAGATAATGAACAACTGAGAAAAAAAAAGAATAAATTCCTAGAAACATGCTTACTATTAATCGGGAAAAAATAGAAAGCTTGAAAATACGGATAACAAACAAGGAGATTGAATCAGTAATCAAAAACCTTCCAATGAAGAAAAGCCCTGGCCAGAGGACATCAGGGGTAAATTCTACCAAACATTTAAAGAAGTAATAGTATTAATCTTTCTTTCTTTTTTTTTTTTTTAAGTTTTTGGCTGGGTCTGGGTTTGAACCTACTACCTCCAGCATAAGGGGCCGGTGCCCTACTCCTTTGAGCTACAGGTGTTGCCCTAATCTTTCTTAAACTCTTGGCAAAATAAATGAAGAGGGAGTCCTTCTAAACTTTTTTGATGAGGCTGACATCACTTTGTAATCAAGGCAGACAAAGACATCACAAGGAAATTAAGGCAAATTTCTTGAGGAAGATAGATGCAAGAATCCTCAACAAAATACTAGCACACCAAATTCAATAGGACTTTAAAGCAGTTATATAATCTTATAAAGTGAAAGTTATTCCTAGAATTCAAGGATGGTTCAATATGCAAATAATCAATGTGATTATATTACATTAAAAGAATAAAATATCATTTCAGTAGATGCAGAAAAGGCATTTGACAAAATTCTACATCCTTTCATGATAAAATATTTCCATAATTAGGCATGTAGGAACTTACTTCAACATGAATTATTCATAGAAGCTTCAGGTAACATGAATAGGGACAAACTGAAAATTTGATTCTCTAAGATGTGGAATAAGACAAAAATGCCCACACTTGCCACTTCTATTTAGTATTGTATCCAGAGAATAAAAGTTATTCAGAAGAAAAAAAAAAACACTAAGTAAATTTATCCTTGTTTGTAGAGACATCATCTACTATATATATAACCTTAAAGATTCCACAAAACCTGTTAGAACTAATAAGTGAATTTAGTTATATTGCAAAATCAGCTTATAAAAATAGATTACATTTCTATACACTAGCAACAAATTTTCTAACAAGAAAATTAAGAAAGTAATCCCATTTACGACATCATCCATAACATACTTAGAAATAATACTTAGTACACTGAAAAGTATAAACTACTGACAAATTAAAATAGGCAGAAATAAATGGAAAAACATGCTGTCCCGTGGACTAGAAGACTTTATATTATTAAAATGACTGCAGTACTCAAAGCAATCTCCAAATTCAATGTAATCTCTATCATGAATCACTTATAAAATGTCTTAACCTTGATGGACTTTATCTTGAAAATGAAAATTTATTTTTTAATTCCTGTCTTTTAATTTCTTACTTTCCTGAACTTTTTGAAGTCCTCTCATGTTTGTTGTCCTTTGAAATGCCAAATCTACCACATATAAACTATGTTGTATTCCTTCTTGACCAACCAAACCATCACATAATTTTTCCCCACTAAATCTTCAAAATTTTACTTTTCTCCTGAATTATCCTCATTATAATATTCCCATGCTGTTTATTTTGCCATGGGTATTTTATTTTCAGACTAATAGAAGAAATACTAAATAAAACAACTCTTTTTAATCACTTCTTACTATGCAAGAAAGGACATGATAAAATTCCTTGTTGATTTTATTTCTCATAACAAAACTGTCATTGTACTCAGAGCAAGCTCGTGCTGGAATGGAAGGCATGGTTGCCCAGAGCTATCAGGTCCTCCACTTACATAATATTGACATATTGATAACAGACACAAGCCTCTAATTCCGGCAGACTCATTAACTGGAGGAGTTCATCAAGACTCAGGGAGAATACAAGTAGAAATCAGTGACTCTTGAGTCTCACTAACTGCCACACCTTGTAGGATTCCTAAAATTCTTTTGCACTCATGGCTAATCTTGACAAATGTATGTGAATAAAATATAAAGGAATGAAAGTACTGATGCATATTGTACGTATTGTTTATCAATCACATTATCCATTGTTCCATAAACTTAGAAAACGCAAATTGAAAGAAAAAATTTATAAACTTTCAAACATCAAGAAAAACAGCCTTAAACCAATGATAGGGTTCTTCTGAGTAGGGAATCCTGTTAACTGCAGGTGTTATACACCATTATACTAATTTGGATGATCCACACATTCAGTCCACCAGTAACAGTTAGTAGGGGTTTTCCTAAACTTCAGAACATTATGGGTTGCATAATTTGGTTCACATTTGGATACATAATTTGCTTTTTTACCTTCATATATGAAGATGCTGATTTGTTGCTACTATCTTTCTTGAGACCATCTAGTCCAAGTCAACATCATTTCTTATGTGGATTATGCCTCTAACTAAACGGACTAATTGCAGTCCTTTCCCTTCACACCTCCTCAGTTATATTTTCAACACAACTGAACAAGCAATCATTTTATAATTAAAAACAAATCATATCATCCTTCCACTAAAAAGCTTTGAATGATATTGCCATCTCACTCAGAATAAAATCTCAGCTTTACAATAGCCCAGAACACCCTATGTCATCTCCTACTTTGCCCTTTCCCCCACTTTCTCTTTGATTTTGTCCATTCTCTTCCTTACATCTAATCACACTTACTCCTTACATCTATGCCTTTTTCTTGTTCCATGAACATGATAAGCATTTTCAGAGTCTTTGCCTCTTCTGATCTTCAAAACTTCAAGAACTTCCTGACTCATTCCTTAGTTTCCTGAAATCTTTCATCAAAAAGTTCTCTTCTCAATGAACTCTTCTTTGGTATTTTATTTAAAATGTTAACAACTCTTACACTCAAACTTCATTTATGTTTTTTATGTGCTCTAAAATATTTATAATCTTCTAACTTCTAATAACTTACATAATTCTATCACTACAAAAATATAAACATCAATTTTTATCTGTTGGTCAGTTGTTGTATCTTTGTCACCTGGAATTTTGGCTATGTTACCAAATATTTACTAAATATTTGCTAAGTTATATTTTTTTAATTAAATGATAGCTGTGTACATTAATGCAATCATGGGGTACAGTGGGGTGTTTTCATATACAATTTGAAATTTTTCATCAAACTGGTTAACATAGCCTTTATGTCATTTTCTTACTTATTCTGTTAAGATGTTTATATTCTTTTAGAAAGATTCACTTGTACCCTTGTAAGATAAACCATAGAGGTGATCCCACCAATCACCCTCCCTCCACCCATCCACTGCCCTCTCTTCTCCTTCCTCTCCCCCATCCCCATATTCTTAGGCTATAATTAGGTTATATCTTTCATATGAAAGCTATAAATTAGTTTCATAATAGGGGTGTGCACATTGGATACTTTTTCTTCCATTCTTGAGATACTTTGCTAAGAAGAACGTTTTCCAGCTCCATCCATGTAAACATGAAGGATGTAAAGTCTCCATCTTTCTTTATGGCTGCATAGTATTCCATGGTGTACATATACCACAGTTTATTGATCCATTTGTGGATAGATGGGCACTTGGGCTTCTTCCATGACCTGGCAATTATGAATTGGGCTGCAATAAACATTCTGATAAAAATATCTTTGTTGTAATGTGGTTTTTTGTCTTCTGGATATATACCTAATAAAGGAATTGTAGGATCAAATGGCAGGTCTATTTTTAGTTCTCTAAGTGTTCTCCAGATGTCATTCCAAAAGGAATGTATTAGTTTGCATTCCCACCAGCAGTGTAGAAGTGTTCCCTTTTCTCCACATCCAAGCCATCTCTGGTTTTGGGATTTTGTGATATGGGCCAATCTTACTGGAGTTAGGTGAATATCTCAAAGCAGTTTTGATTTGCATTCCTCTGATCATTAAGGATGGTGAGCATTTTTTCATATATCTGTAGGCCTATCTTCTTTAGAGAAATTTCTTTTCAAGTCCCTTGCCCAGCCTGAGATGGGATCACTTGATCTTTTCTTGCTAAAACATTTGAGTTCTCTATGGATTCTGGTTATTAAACCTTTGTCAGAGACATAAGCTGCAAATATCTTCTCCCACTCTGAGGACTGTCTGCTTGCTTTACTTACTGTGATTTTGGTTGTGCAGAAGCTCTTTAGTTTGATCAGGTCCCAATGGCGTATTTTTGATGTTGCTTCAATTGCCCAGGAGGTCCTCCTCATAAAATATTTGCCCAGGCCAATTTCTTCAAGTGTTTTCCCTACATTTTCTTCTAGTATTTTCATAGTTTCTTGTATTAAGTTTAAATCTTTAATCCAGTGAGAGTCTATTGTAGTTAGTGGTTAAAGGTGTGGGTCCAGTCAGTCTTCTACAGGTTGCCATCCATTGCTAATTTATATTAATGGGTATGTACTTATGATGGCTTTGAGAAAACTTAATTTGGTGTATGTATGATAGGAGCTAGGTTTATATTCATTTATAACCTTTCCACTTTTGTGTTATTATTTGATAAGCATAGGAACGTCTATGCTTAGAAAGAACAAAAAATTGTGTAAGCCTAGAACAATTGTTTCAAACTTTCTACACAAAATAATTATTTCTGATTGGATCTAATATATTATCTCTAAAATAAAATATATTGAAAGTCACGAGAAGAACTAATTGTTAAAGACAGAACTTCTACTTTGAAAACTCTATTAAAGACATCTTAACATCTGCCTCTCTTGTACATGAACTCATATTTATTCAATTTTTAAACATTTACCATATTGTATGTTATCATCTATTTTATTTTATTCCATAACAAAATGGTTCAAATGTTTTATTGCAGAGATAGCTTTTATAATGCTTAAATCAAGGCTGTTTGTGTGCCCATCACCTAAATAGTATTTATTGAACCTGTTAAGGTAGGCTTTACTTCTTTTCTCCTCCCCTTTATTTGACTTCTGATGACCCTTCCTTTTCTTGTGTTTATGTATGACCATTAATAAGTTTCAAATTATTACCACTTATTAGAAAGTACATATTGTGTTTGCTTTTCCACTCCTGAGATACTTCACTTAAGATAATGGTCTCCAGTTCCATCAAATTGCTATGAAGAAATTAATTCATTCCTTTTTTTATTCCTATGTACTATGTGTGTGTGTGTGATCTTTCATCAATCCACTTGTGAGTTGTTGGGCACTTAAGTTGATTCTACATCTGTGTGATTGTGAACTGTGCTAGAATAAACATTTGAGGGCAATACTTTTTCTGTACCCATAATTTTGAATGCTTATGTTATGATTGTCACTGGGTTCAAAAATCTTTTAATTTCCATCTTAATTTCATCATTGATCCAAGGATTATTCAGCAGCAGGATGTTAAATTTCCACGACTTTTTGTAGTTTTGAGAGTCCTTCTTGGTGTTTATTTCTAGTTTTATGCCACTGTAATCTGAGAAAATACCTGGAATGATTTCAAGATTTCTGCATTGGCTGAAACTTGTTTTGTTGGTGAACATATGATCTATCTTGGAAATTTTCCCAAGCACTGATGAGACTGTATATTCTACACTTTGGGAGTAGAATATTTTGTAGATGTCTGTTAAGTACATTTCTTCTAAAATATTATTTAAGTCCAGAGTTTCATTGTTGATCTTCTGCCTTAATGGATCTGCCCAATTCTGTCAGTTCCCAGCAATTATAATACGATCTTGCTGTTTATTTCTTTGCTTAGGTCTTGTAGTATTTGATTTATGTATCTTGGTGTTCCTGTGTTAGGTGAAATTAGACTTAGATTGTTATATCTTCTTGCTGTATTACTCCCTTTATCATTATATAAAGACCACCTTTCTCTTTTTCTACCATTGTTTATGTAAAGCCTATTTTAATTCATAAGAGAACAGGTACTCCTGCTTGCTTTTTGTTTCCATCTATGTGGAATAATTTTTTCCATTATTTTTTCTTGAGTCTGTGAATACCCTTGTGAGGTGGAAACAAAAGATTCTTTGGTTGCCTTTCTTCATTCCTTCAGCCAGTCTATAGCTTTAAGACTATTTATGTTCAATATTAGCATTGATAAGTGAGATACTGTTCTGTTCATCATGTTAAATGAGACACACTTGCTTTGTTTCCTCTTTTGTGTTATTTGATAAGCATTGTGAGGTTTAATTTTCAGTTGTTTTTATGTTGGTTGGTATTGATTGTTCTTTTCCATGTATAGAGAACTTTTAAACATTCCATGTAGGGCAGGACCAGTGGTGACAAATTCTTTTTTGGTTGTTTGAGAAAGAATTTATTTTTCCTTCATTTATGAAACTTTGTTTTGTAGGATACACAATTCTTAATGGCAGTTATTCTGTTTAAGAAGACTAAAAATGGGACCAGAAACCCTCTGACTTGAAAGGTCTCTGTTGAGAGTTTTACTCTTAGCTTGATGAATTTTCTACCAGAAGTAACTTGTTGCTTTTATCTCACATTCTCACAGCTTATAAGATTTTCTCCTTCACTTTGACTTTCATTAGGCTGATGACTATGCATCTTGGTGATGTCCTGTTTTCTGTGAATTTTCCAAGAGTTCAATGACCATCTTGTTCTGGATATCTAAACCTCTAACAATACCAGGAACATTTTATTCTATTATTTTGTCAAATAGTTTTGTTTATTGCTTTTTTCCTTCTCCCTTAGTATGTATAATTTTTGTATTTCTTTGATTCACACAGTCCTATAATTCTTACAGTGATTATTCATACTTCTTAGTTCACTTTTCTACTTTTTTTACTGACTGAGAGCCTTCACAATTCTTGTCTTCAAAATCTGAAATTCTTTCTTTTGTATGTTCTAGCCCGTTGTTAATACTTTCTGTTGTATTTTGAAATTCCTTAAATGACTCATTTCTTGAACTTCTGTCATTGTTTTCTAATGTTGTCTATCTCTGATGAATATTTGGCTTAGATTCTGTTTTTTTGTTGTTTTTTTTTTTTTAGTTTAGAGATAGTTTTCTACCATCTCCTCACTTCTAAATTCCATTCATCTTACTTGTCACCCATAATGTGAATTCCCTATTTGTCATTTCACCAATTTCCTTTTGGTTTGAGTTCATTGCTGGACTGCTGTTTTGATCCGTTCAGGTGCTGAGACTGCCTGACTTTTAATATAGTCAGAGTTTTTATGCTTGTTCTTTCTCAACCAGGGCTTCTTCTCTCAGCTCAAAACAGATAGCAGATGTGATACATCTATTCTTCTGTGTTAGTACCTTTGTTGCTCAGTGAAGATAAAATGGGTTCATGGATGGCATACTTGAGTTCTAGTCTGGAAACTTTAGCAGGCATTAAGGGGCAAATAGACATGAGCCTTTAATACTGTTGCTCTGCTACATCTCTCCACTTTACCTATGGTTGTCAGTGGGCTGTTGTAGCAGGGTCAGCTACTGAGGCCAAGTGAGCACATGAAAAGTAGCCAGCAGGATAGGGCACATCTGCAAGATGGAGGAGGATTTCTTTGTACAGCATGAACACATGAGGCCTAGACTTCCAAGATGCCAGATGTGTGAGCAGGGGGAGGTAATTGAAGGGCACAATACAGGGAATAGCAGACTCAGAGAGTATAGTATCCCCACTGGCAGACAAGGCATGGGATGGAGTGGAGCCCTGGTGTAGAGTGGGTTGGTGGGTCATAGCTCATGCACATGGAGGAGCAGTGAAGCAGGATGAAGCAGAATGCCTATGTGGGATGAAGTAAGTCTGCAAGGCACGGCACTTACACATGTGAGGGGTCTGCAGTAGGGCTCACCCAGGATTTCTGTGAAGGTCTAAGGGATGCAGTCCCCCATGAATGGTTACTGTCCCATTCATGACCTTTCAGGCAGCACTGGCTAGTTGCCCCAGCAATGGACACAAGGGCTAAGGGTTCATCCTCTGCCCGGGTACTGTAGGAAGTGGGATTGAGTGGGATTTGCCCAACCCTACAGCAATAGGTGACAGGCCGTGGTAGTGCTGACTGGTGATGCAAGTCACTGCCTGTGGTAACATGTGAGTGTTGGCATTCATTCCCTCCTGGGCATGGGCAAAGGGAAGGCAGCAGTCATAGGTATGAGCCTGGGCAAAGATAGCATTCAGGAATATGATGTAACGATGGTGCCAGCCTTAGCATCTGGGCTAGCAAGCCAGCTATCTCTTCTCTCTGGAGTAACACAGCCTCCAATCAGGTCTCTGAATCAGTCCAGAGGCCTACTTCAGTGGAGAGGCCCTTCTGCTGCACCAGTTCAGTTATAGCATCTTCAGGGGCAATGTGAAGCCCAGGATTTTCTCTATCCCATTCTGACATCTCTATCCCATTCCCCTGGACAACTTCCCTAATTGCCTCCTGTCCTGCTGAACAATTCATACCATTTTTATCATTTCAGTCCCTCCTCCTCTCTATGGATTCTCGGTGCTCTCACTCAGATGATCAATCCAAATGTGAATATCTATTCATAACTTTCAATCTTCTCCATCAAAAATCCATTGTTGAAGCTGCTTCAAGCCCACCATCTAGTCTTCACTATAGTTTTTTTCTATAATTTTGGGTAGATTTGAAAGGAAAGAGGATCTTTTTTAACTCACAGCCTTAATTAAATACCTGTGAATTAGAGAGTCTTCCAGATGAGTCTTGATAGACTTTCTATATCTACATGGCAGACATAAATTGCACATGAACTCTGTCTTCCTTGCATATGTAGACAGAGAAATATAAATAGAAAAAAGGAGGAATCTGAAGTTTACTAAAATAAAGTAAAAGTGTTAAAAATGAAAAGAAAGAAAAAAATTTAAAAACTCAATGCGAATGTACTATAAATACCATCAACTTCACATAAATAATAGACTAACAGTATTAGGCTTAATAAAGTATTATGTTTAATAAAACTTTATCAGCATTAAGTCAATCAGTTAAAATATTAACATGTTAACAAGAGGACCCCAAGAATGCTAGATATTTGAATTATGTAAATCACATAAATGTGTACTGTGAAGAATATTTCAGTCATGATGACCTTTTACCATTAAATAAAGGGAAGGCAAAAATGATGAAGGAATATAGTGTAATAATATATTTCTTCATTATGGTAATTATATGATAATTAAATGAGAATCAGTATGACAATCTATACATAATCTATTCTGTTTTTATTCATTTGATTTTGACACCTCAATTTATCAGTGCTTTCACTTATTAAAAGATTATTAAAGTACTTTATTTTACTGAAGTCAAGAGACCAAAACAGTGGTAACAGGACTTATGTGTCTATAAGACATACCATAAAATGAGTATGTTATTTGAGTCCATATTTAAAATTATTACCATTAAAAGCAAAGACTCTCTATGTAATATTAAAATTCTTTTAATTTTTTTAACCTAATTTTGGACCTATAAAATATCAAATTATACTTAAGTATCCCATATTAAAAACCTAGCATTGGCTATAAGGAGGAATAATACTTATTTAATATTATACTATATTTTATCTTTACGCTTTCCTACTATAATATTGGTAATGAAGATTCTACAGTGCTTCATAATTTATAGCTCTTTAATTTAATTATCTCTATATCCTTGGAAAAATAGGGCTGATTTCTTTATTTTATATATATGGAGACTAAATCCTGTGGGAATTGAAATATTGTACCATATGATCACAGTTCTATTTCCTCCCTATTTTTATTTCCCTCTAAATATTTTTTGTTCAGTTCACTTCAGAATACTTTCTAGAAAAATGCCTTCTATTTTAATAATATAAGTTTAGGGCAAGAAGTATTTATTATGCATGATTTCTTTTTTTCATCATAACTATTTTGAAGTGAATTTATTTTTTTAAATTTACAAACAATTATATTATAAATTGTTCTTTGACCCAGTAAAAAGGATATCAAAGCCCAGACTGAATAAGTGGAGCATGTTGATCTTAGTTTTTAGCGTAAGAATTCTGTGCCTAAAGAGAATCATGTCAGGTGGGTTAAAGAGTGGTTGCAGATGGTTAAGTGATAGCAAACTTCCATTGCCTCTATAATTATCCATTATTAATGTCCTCTTTTTGAGACATTAATAAATTAGTGAGAAGAAAATAGAGCATAGTTTCAGAGTCATTCTTCTGCTTCTTCTTAACTCTCTGTAGTTTAACTTCTTTTATTACATTTCAGAAGGACAAATCCCAAGAAGGACACGTTCAAAGGCAGGCTATTGAAGAAACTCAAAGTTACAGTATTTCTAATCTTGTGGACTTATAAACTTTTAATGTTCACCATGAACAGAGCCTGAAAATTGTTGAAGATATATGGGATAAAGTGTGGCATAATGATAAGCATAGCAGGAATAAATAAAAATCATTTGAATTAGGGATGAAGAAATTAGGAGTAATTTTAAAAAGTGGGATTTCTATATGTCTTCAAGTGGTTGAAGACACTCTTAGAGGACATAATAGATTAATGATATGATTTAAGATCAATGTTTTAAAATTAAGTGGTACATTTTGTTAATGCAAAGAAAAGTACAGAGTGTCTAAAGATGGAGCTCTGTAGGCTTTTATTTTAATCTCTAAAGTAAGAAGTTTGGGTGAGATTCTCTCCAACGGTCTTCCAGTTTTACTATTTCACAGTTGTATCTTTTAGGTATTGACACCCTGCTGCATGTATAGGAGCTATCACAGAGGAATATTTATTTAACATGAAATAATCTACTTCCATATGGTATATCTGCTTCCTAGTCTTCATTGTGTAAGACTGTCACACTCTTTTATTTTTCTTAAAGAAAAAATGACATCAAACAACCTAACACTTTCCCTGATTCCTGCTCCAGAAGTATTATCCACACCTTCCTTAGAGAAATGGATTTTTATTTTTTTTATTTTTTTTTTATTTTTGAGACGGATCCTCAAGCTATCCCCCTGGGTAGAGTGCCATGGCATCACAGCTCATAGCAACCTCCAACTCCCGGGCTCAAGCGAGTCTCCTGCCTCAGCCTCCCAAGTAGCTGGGACCACAGAACCCCGCCACAACGCCTGGCCATTTTTTGGTTGCAGCCATCATTGTTGTTTGGTGGGCCCGGGCTGGGGATTTGAACCCGCCACCTTAGGTGTATGTGGCTGGCGCCTTAGCCAATTGAGCCACAGGCCCCGAGCCGAGAAATGGATTTTTAAATGGCTTATTATATTTGTTTAGGCATAGACATATTTTATTCTTTGACAACAGTTAGTGTTATTGTGATTGTAATTTGGGGGTGGGAGTTATTTTCTATATTAAAATCACTTTAGGTATCAAAATGCAAAATTTTGGAACTGATCCTTGGGCTATAGGATGAATTTTGGTTATCATCTACATGAAATGCCAAAGATTATTCTTACAGATACTTAGATGTTTAGTGTTGAAGAGCCCAGTCTCTAAGCTATTTTGTTTTCTCTCTTTTTTTTTTTTTTTTTTTTTGCAGTTTTTGACTGAGTCCAGGTGTGAGCCCACCACCATCTCCAGTATATGGGGCCCCGGCACCCTGCTCCTTTGAGCCACAAGTGCCGCCCTTCTCTTTCTTTTTCAACCTGTCTCAATTCTTGTATCAACTGTCACCAGCACACAGCCTCGTCCCTACCTACATTCTTATCTAATCCCAAACAAATATTCAGGTTTTCAGTATCCTTTGCCTCCTCATTCAGACCAGATTGATGTTAATCTTTTTGTTATACATCTTACTCCCCAGGGACTATTTTCTAGATGTTTTAAACTGTCTTTTTATGCCTTAATTAGGATCTTGCTTCAAATTAGACCACCGAATGCAAACACAACTTTTTACCTCTTTGATTAATGTTACAGTCTAAGGTGCCATATTACATGTGTTATCCATAATGGTGAACCATCTTGGATCCTAAAGATAACCTGAATCAGCCCAAATGTGTCACTCCCTTTGGTTATTCTAACTGGAAGTCATTTTTATCCAGTAAGTGGATCAGCCTTAGACTATTACTCTTTCCTTGGAGGTCCAGTACTTATCAAAGATATGGGATACCACTTCTTCCCACAGACATTAAAACTCTGTGAATGAAAAGCCTCTTTTTATCGTGAAGGTTAGAGAAAGAAGTTCTTTCCCCACTGAAAGGGGCATCTAAGGCAACATTACCAGGCATCAAAGCAGTTTGTTCTCTTTTTTTTCACCTCGCTCCTCCATATGCCTAGACAGGGTGAAACAGATGCTCATTAATTCTTAAAATTCCTTTAAAATATATAATACATACTCTCAGATTAGTGAGATTACCACACATGGTAGTTTATATAATTTTCCGTGTTCCCAGAATCAATCAATAGATCAACAGCACTGTTTGCAAGGTAGGCAGTCAAGCTTGAAGATTTTTATAACCCACAGCCTGAAAAGGAAACACTTTTTCTCAAGTTGCCATTGATTGTTATGATCTGAACAAACAAATGGCATTGTTGCACAATGTCAGTAGCCCACATTCTATTCCTTGTTTTGCTTTTAACAGACTGTGAAAAGACCAACAGCTGTTACTGAGCTAAGAAGAACTAAAGGATTCACAGTAGGTGGTACCACCTGTGCTTTTCTTGTTCTACCCTTTAAAATCTGTCATTTTATTTTGGAGCTGGGTGGAGAACATAGAAGCAATTCAGTGTCAGGGGAATGAGTAGTCAACTATGGCTCAATTCTGATGTGAAGGACTTTACAAGTCCCTACAATGTGTGTTGACAAAACTCTTCTTTTGCTGTGCTTTATCTGTTTGAGGTATCTAGGGAATAAAAAACAAAAATAAAATGCAAACCTAAATTCAGCTGACTTTACTGTAAAAATGAAAGAAAGGACAACCCAGATTTAATGCATGATTCTGAGTGCATCCAGTTAATGATCTTCCCTCTCTTGGGCTTCGTGTTGGCTTCTATAAGGACCAAAACCACATTTGCCAAGTATCTACCTACTTGACTCTAGTAGTTGGGGAATTTCAAATTTAAACAACCACTTGATAAAGCATGCCTTCAATTTCTAAGTAATGTATTTAAGGAATTATGAAATAAATATAGAAAATTAAATCATTTTGGAGCAAAAATAGTTTTGAAATCTAAAAGCCTGAGTTACCTAGCACTTCATATATATAAATTTCTCCCACATGCTACACTTTTAAGTATTATATACAGAATTATTTAAGCCATGTAATAAAAAAATAAAGCTTCGGACAAAAGCAAATATATGAAGTGCCTCTATTGAATCAGGAACTCCCTACTCAACCATGAGGGGGTATTACTGCACCTTTATTACAGAAATCTAATTGGAATTTCCTTGTGAAATAAAGAATGTTACCAACTTATAATCTCCTTTCATTATTTTTATTGCTTTTCACACATCCCATAGTTAATATAGAAATTTGGTCAATACTAGCTAGACATGAGAGGGACCTGAGATCTAAGGATTTAGAAAAGCTCATGTTCTTCAATAATATTTTTTTTTATTTTAAATGAAGATTTTGAGTTTTTAGAAGCTCACAATTGCAAGACAGGGAAATTTGAGACAAAGGACTCAAGGCAGTATTGCAGGAACTTTGGGATCTATTGGTAAAGGAACCCATGAAGTCCAAGCAGTTCTATTCATTTCTTCACATTATGTTCAGACCTTCTTCTAATATTTGTTTTCTAAGGAAAACTTTTCTGTATAAACTGTGTGTCAATGTGCCTTTTTTCAACCCATCTATTCTTAACACCTCTATTGCCTTCTGAAACAAAGAATGAAAAGATACACTCTAGGACAAAACATATATGCTCCAGGTATACATTGAAAACAGTTTCTGTAAGATAAATTAGTTTAGAAGGTCAGCCAGGTGGCACCTGTGGCTCAAAGGAGTAGGGACATCAGCCCCATGTGCTGGTGGTGGCAGATTCAAACCCAGCCCTGGCCAAAAACTGACACACACACACACAAAAAGGTCAGCCAAGGAACAATTCTGGGCTTCTGTGTTTTTTTTTTTTTCCTGCCATTTTGTAAAAAAAAAAAAAATCTAACTGAAATATTTAACCTACGTTTTATTTATAACATTAATGATAAGCTTTATTTATAATTGTGAGTCATCAGATATCAATTCAGATAATGGCCCTAGTCTCAGAATTTGTTATTTTTCTTATATTCATCTGAAATTTCCCTACGAGTTGTTCCTTGTTACCTATTTATATATATTAATATTAATAAAGAATCTTGTATACAAATAGTTCCTAATTACTCTGAACATTTTCTTTATTGATAGGTATTCACACAAATGTTTTGTTTTCAACCTAGTTACACAGATTTTTCTCCATATGTTGGCAATAGTATTATCCTACACACTGAAATCTTCCACAATGATTCCCACAACAGATGCTGGGAGTACTGTAATGAATGTGTCCAGATAGCTGTAAAATCTTGTTCTCTCATCAGTGTTTGTCATGTCTAGGGCATAGTCATTGATGGTGGTGGCACAGTGCTCAGTGTGCGAAGTTTGGGAGGTTTTGTGACTAGTGACTGTCACAGTGATGGCTAGGATCCAACTCTTGGAATAGGGAACATCTCCCCAAAGGCAGCACAGTCAGGGTCATTCACTGTATGTCACCACTTATCAAGAATTACTCAACATGAAGAATAGGTTTCTCAAGTGATTTTCTTTTCTACAAAGAATGTCAGGTTTCTTTTACTCTTCCACAATTATTTCTGCTGACTCCAAGAATGTACAGCAAGTAGACTGATATATAGGGCACTTGCCATCAGATAGCTCGCTACCAAAAATGAGAAGGGAATTGATATCAAGATGAAGACTCCTGAAGGATACTCTAGTAAAAATCAATGTGGAATAAAAGAAAATGAAGTCTCTTACTAAGAACTTAACAAAAGGTATTTACTAAATGGAATACATCCCAAAGGAAAAAATCATTTAAAAAGGTAGGTGATAAAATTTTTACTACCAAAAGAGTTGGAGTATAAAGGTCAAGAAAACTTAGACAGGTTTCCCTCTTACAGTTGAAGAGACCACATATGGAAAATATTCTGTCCAAGGACTATAAGAAAACTTAAACATCTCGGATTCCATGTCAGTCCTCTTGGACGCTTGTCCAATTTTTTCTGTCCAATAGACTAAGCTACATCAAATTTTAATAACTGATTATTGACAAATCATATTTCAAACAGTGAAATTATATGAAAGTGTTTTGCCTGCCTGAGGTTGGAAAAGAATAAGGCCATTATATTAAAATGAAATCATTTAGCGTTTGACAAATTTTATTTATGATACTAAATGTACAGATAATAAGAGTCATCCCTAATGAGAGAGAGATGATATAATTTTACCTAGTTGGTAGATGTGTTAAAATACCTGCTTTACACAAAATCCACACCCTTTATAGTCAATTGTTATTTGTTTATTTTAATTGAAATATTAATAATTGTACATATTTATGAAATACAATTTGATGTTTCAATACATGTATATTAGATAATGATGAAATTTATTTTCTAAATTTCTTTTGCCTTTACAAGTTTATTCATTTAAATATATTTATACTAACTACAAAGGTATTTTTGAACATTGTCAAAGTTTGCACTTGAAACCACCTGCTATGCTAAATAAAATATCAAGTCTATTTTTCTTCTCCTTCAATCTGAGTTGACTTGCTGTAGTAGATGCAAAAATGTTATACACCATTAGCAGAGATCACATAAATGTCAACTGCATTGCAGTCTGCCTTAGTTATACATAGCCACACCACTTAGGGTGATTTGCATTCCAAGGTATTATGATATTAATGCATGTCCCAGAGACTACATGCCCAGCTATTTTGACCCAATAGAGGATACTCTGACAGGGTAGCCATACTCCAGAGCTCATTACCCTGCTGTCTAAAACATTTAAATCTGAATTACAGATTGACTTGTTCCTTTGTTTCATCTCTTTTCCTTTTGTAGATGTTAATTTCTATTGAACATATCATAGTATCTGTTGCTATAGAACAAACCCCATAATAATTGTTTTGGCCAATAAAATGTGGCCAAAAGTAGAATTTTGCCAGCTCTGACACTAGACTTCAAGCAGGCTTACAGATTTCCACTATCTTCATTTTCTACCAAGGCAACAGGTGAACAAGTACATGACAGACCATCTGGAACAGAAATGATCCATCCCACCGGAGGCCATCCAAATCAACTAGCACCCAGAAGTGGACTAAAGATGAGCAAACCCTTTCTAGAGCAGAAGAAAACTAGATCTTGACGCAGCCTAAATAGATTAAATAAGTGGTTGTTGTTTCAAACCATTAAATTCTTTGGGTGTTCTTTTACATAGTAAGATTTATCTTATTACAAAGGGTAGTTAACATTTAAAATGATAATATTGGATTTGTTTACATTTTTAACATTTTAATTAATTTTGTGCAGTTATAAAAATATTCTGATATACATGTGTTATAATGTAGTATAGATAGAGGGATAGAATTATTTCAGCTGACTTCTTACAGCTTTGCATGCTCATCTCTAAGGGTACCTAGAAAATTGGCACCAACTCTTTGCCAAAATAAGAATATTGGGCTAATGATTTATTGTGTGCTGTTTTAACTTTGAACCTCCTTTATTGCATGCAGGGCCAGTTGGTTTATTGATGGCTTAGCCCTGAACTAATCAGTAGAAAACTTGACTTGTAATGAGGGTCATCAAAGATCCCACAGGAAGCTTTTAGATAGTCCTCCCCAATCAATATTTTCTTGTACAAGTTTTGGTGATTCAACGTAGAGACAAATCACGTCCTTATGTTCATAACTAGGACTTCAGAGAAGTGTCATTGGAAGTATTTTAAGTCCCCGATTCTTGGTTACCATCTCCTTCTTTTTCTTCCACTTTATGGTACCATTTGTCTTTATTAAAAGGCTTGTATACACATTGTCTACGGCACTTTGTGTGTCCTTTCAATTATACAGTGCATTATGTTTCTGCAGATGTGTGTGTTTTTCTAGGTGTGTGTGTGCATGTATTCGCCTTCAAAAATTCAGAAGAACAAGATTTACAAAATTTCTTAGAAGTCCTAGATCTAAGAAAACCATATTTTCACAATATCAAGATCAAAGTTGAATGTGCTTTACTTTTTGATAAAGGTTTTTGTAAGTGTGTGGATGTGTTTACATGAGTACATTTTGTTTGAAATTCTGGTTTGGGGCCTGAAGTAAAGAAGCTCAATTACATTAAAAAAAGACAAAATCATAAAATCACCTTTCAAATTTATATTGTTCATACATATAAAAAGAGGAGAATAAAAAAAGATTTAACATCATAATTATAAGTAAAAGAAAAACTGTTTAATACAGAGAGTCAATTTCATATATGGGGACAATAGACTATTACTAAATTGTATTAGGGCTCAGGAATAGAATATGTACCCAATGAAATGCCTTTAGAAATTTGATATGTTGCTTGAATGTTTTATGATAAATAAACACTTTCTGAAACTAACATTGACACAAAGGTTCCGGGTAGGATGCAAATATGTAACTAAAATCTGGAAATAACTTGGGATTGATTTAGAATATATATCGCCAAATCATGAGCAGTTATCATTATGTAAATTTTCTAGAGGAAAAAAATTCCTGCTATAGCTGATCATAGCACAAATGAATTGTTAGGGAAGTTAGAAAGAATATTCTAAGGAGTGTAGCAGAGTAAAAAGGAATAGAATTCATGCCCAAGTGAAGAATTTTCAGACAGTTTAAGAGTAACATTAATGAGTGAGTTATTAATAATAATACCATAAAGAATGAATTCTCAAAAAAAGCAATAGTTGTTAACGTGAATCATGATTTCCGCATAAATATACAAGAGATCTGGGTTTTCACATTTGCAAGAGGCAATGTCACAATCTGAAGTGTTAAATGGGTACAGTAAAATACTTACTGGTTTGATGTATTCAATCATTCAGCAAAGTACAAATCACTACTGGAAAGAGGCTTAATTCCACTAATATTGTGTTACTATAGTTGTGGGTAATAGATTAATGAAATCTTTTCTCCTTCTTTATGGGAATTTGACCTTAGGTTAATTTTCTACTTTGTTCCCCTGTTAAGCTAACTAGGCTTAATTTCCTCTATGTTTCTAAGCAACAGTGATTACAATGAAAACAACCATTTCATCTGGATTAAGAGATATAAAAATACTTGATAGGAAGCCGTTAGCTTCAGGCTACCAGAGTGTGATGATTCTCAGAGCTGTGGAAGTTATACCTATGGAATTGTGACAAGAGATACTGGCTACTTTGAGATAGGATACTTTCCCCCATTTCAGATCCTGCCCCCACCTGATGTGCATCTTATCCCCTTGTACACTGAAACATCTTCTGCAGAAAGGAAATGCTAGATCTATCCTTGATGGCATTCCCGCTTACAGAGAGGTTGAGTTAATTTAGAATATGAGATTCTGTCCTAAATCTTTCTGAGTATCCTGGTGACTAACTAATGTGGATTTAGATTCTGATGGCTAGTTAATCCTACAAAGATACCTTCATAAGCATTGCACTGGACATCTGTAAAAAGGGATGTGTTCATAAAATGTGATTGGCTCTTTACTGTTTTGAGTTCAATTATCTGTGAAGACCCTAGTTCCAAATAAAGTCACATTTACAGGGGGTTAAGTATTCACCATCGTTGAGAGGAACACAATTCAACTCATAACAGAAACATAGCCCTGTGAGGCTAAAATCATAATGGTCAGAAGATTGCCCAGTTCATTAAATGAAGCATTTTTAAATTGTGTCAGAAATCTTTTAAGGTAACAGCAGCATAGAGATAGCACATTTCCTTCCACCAGACCAAAACTTGCTTCCTTCAAGGGCTAAGTGACTTCTTCAATGATAAAACCCAACTAAGGCTGAAGAAAATACTTCTAGACCTTGTTTTCCAAGAGTTTATCCCAGTACAATTGAGACATTAAATTCAGTATGCATGGAAGATATTGTGTAAGGAAAGTATGCATCAGCAGAATATATAGAAAATTAAATCTATGCTAAATTACGAAGAGGGTTCATGAAAGTTGAAAACAAGTCTTTCTCTTGTACTCCATGGGACAATGCTTTATTAGAGTTTATTTCTGACTTACATAGAGTTAAAATACATGTAGAGAAATAGTATTCAGTGGATTCATCTAAATATCTAAAATTAATCTAAGTATCTTTTAATCATAATTTGAGTTCTATTCTAGCTTTTGCTTTTTGATAAAGGTGATGGCACTTCCAATGAGAAATGCTATCTGAAATGCATTTCTTAGTTAATGTCCTATGTCATTGATCTATCTTATAACTTACCTTGAGGAACTGTTGGGTGTTGTGTTAGTTCTCAGGAAAAGTAAAGTGAGCTCCCTTGGCAAAGTTCCTGGGTTATGATCTATGGGGTAAACATCCAAACGCCTCACATTAGGCAAACCATTTAACATAAGTTTTGTGGTAAAATTAAAAAAAAAAATATGGAGTATTATTCAAAACTTACCTTAAAAAATCATAAAACATTTTGAGTGGGCTAGAGATCTATCTTGTGGGGTTGCTCAGCATGTCTAATACATAATGTTCTGAGTGATTATCCTTCAGTAAACTTAGATGGTTCCCCAAATCAAAGCTTCTATACAGATTTATATTTATTAAAAGTATCCAAAAGCTCATATATTATTGCCTTGGACCTACATTATGAAGAATATCAACATAGTTGGAGAGATTAAACAGGAGTTTATCTGTTTGTGTATCTATAAATCTTATTTTATCCTCCTTCTTTGATTTCTGAGATATTTGGTAAAGCTCTCACTACTATATTAAACAATTGCTTAGCTTCTAACTTGAACTTGAAGCCAGTATTTTTAATAAAAGCAGGGTTAGTCACCATACTTCCCAGAATAGTGGTGTTTTTCAATACTAGCCAGGACAGTTATATGTAGGACAATATACTCATCATTTCAGAGATATTCAATACAATACTAGACATTCCATATTGTAGTACACATTATTATTTGAAGGGCAACCATTAGGTTTACATTGGTTCTCTTCCCATGTTTGAAAGTGAACTTGACTATGTTACCTTCCCATGAGTTTCCTTTTGATTCATTCACATAATCTTTACATGGCCAGTTTAAAAATTCCAAGAATTTTTCCCTCATTTTATCCATTTTAAAGGAGTGAGTAAGGACACTTTTCCCTTCTGACAGAGGAATAGCATGATTAAGTATATTCACATTCATTGTTTCAAGCCTTTCAAGAATATTTGGTCTTTTAATTTCCACAGCATCTTTTTGGAAAGATATTAGAAATTACATAATGATGACTGAGGCTTAGAGAGAGGTTAGGTTAATTTGCTTGTCCCATGAAGTTGTACATTTTTACCATTAATTAGCTATTTCATCATATGAAAGTCATTAAATCATTCAAAGTCTCCTCATTTTCTTTCTTTATTTGTAGGATAATGAGGACAAAGTCAAGCTATCTTGTAAAATTCTGAGATGTAGATCGGCTATATGATTATCTAAAATGAGACAGTTTTGAGAGAGAAAGGATATTAATATTTATACCATGGAAAAACGCACAATTAAACTTGTTCTCTACAACAGACTTGTAACAAGTGTGTTCTCATGCACTTTGGCCCAGTTTCATGTATCTCCCACAGGGTAATTATTTGTGGTCCTTCCTCATCATAAATGGTAAGATTCACAAGATCAAGGACCTATGTGTTTTATTCAGCCTTTTATTCCCAGAACCTAACATAAATGACAGAAAATTAGCAGACGACGACGATTTTTTTGAATGTAAGAAAGAATAATTAAAAATTCCAAGAATTTTTATTCTTGAACAAGTGAATGACTGTTTGGAAAAAGGAATTAATAGTTTAAGGAAGTAAAAAAAGAACAAAATAATAAAGAAAAGATGTTAGTGGAGTACTATGTGATACAGATTCCTGAATGAGAGAAGGCTGTGGTAGGAAAACGTTACAGTTCAGTATGTATGAGCAGAATCTACTCCAGAGAATACTACTGTTAGTTTGATCTTCCCAGAATTGTGATGTTTTTCAACAGTAGTTATATGTAGACTAGCAGTTATATGTAGGACAATATACTCAGCAGTTTAGGGATATTCAATATCAGATGTTGTGTCTTCTGACACCCACCCTGTTCAAGCATCTAACAAACAACGTGAAAACTGGCCACAATGCTGGGTACTCATCAACATATACATAGTTTAATATGAATTTAGTTCTTGATAGTTATCAATAATTTATTTCCAGAAAAGATCTTTGGATAGTTAAGGACTTGGGAAACAATTATAACTTAACATTCTTCGAATAAAGAAGTCTTTAAATTGCATGTGCAATATGATCCCACCTAGTTGATTACATGTATAAGATTGAGGTTGAAAATTAAATCTTACAAAATGTTGAACATTTCCTTCTGGAAATGAAATTATAGATGATTTATATCATTTGTAAGTAGAGATAGAATGTGAGAGAGATCTAGTTCTTTGTAAGTCCTAGACTATGTAAATATATCACAAAGTAAAATAGAAGTAAATGGCTTTTAGTAGATATGTAGGACCTAATTTTTCTATCTCTTTATGTTGAAAATGACAGTCTGCAGAGGGACTGTATCCATGTAATGAAAACAGTTAAAAACATTAAAAAAGGAAAGTTACAAGACGTGAATTTCTCTGTTAATTACTGAAGTTTAAATTAGTACTATTTTGATTGTTTTTTTCCTGCTTTATTCCTGAGATTTCCAGTTTGGATAACAGCGATTACATAAAGTTATGAATAAAAATCTAAAAAAACCTCTGAATTTATGAAAATTTCTAGGATTTTATCTTATGTTAATTTTATTTGGAAACTATAAAACTCAGTTATTTTTAAAATATGAGTAAGTTAATAACTCAGTTGTATCAACCAGGAGATGACCATCCTAGTGTAAATCAAACTTCTATGTGGATCAGTTAATTTCAAAATCTATCAAATATTATAAAAACAAAACTTTTCTTATTATTTCTTAGGTTGAACAAGGAATAATAAAAGGGACAGTTACTTAATCAGTAAATAGGAGCTAGTTGGAAAAAAATGGAGAGTGACAATTTAAATATAGATTTGAATTGCTTCAAACCCTGGGCACCCAGTATGAGTTCTATTATTGAAAGTACCAAAGCTCGTCTCTGATATATATTTTATGAAATTCTCCTTTAGGCTACCCATCTGTAATGATATCCCACTGCTGTCATCTATATTGACTTTTCCTTGTCTGTAATATAGGTAGAGTGAAACTAAAAGATTATTCATGATAGAAAGGAAGAACTAGCATTAAAGTAAAAATGAAAAGAAAAAGAAAAAACAGGTGTAAATGGTTCTTTTCTATAACTTAGGAATATTTTCCCCAGGTCAAAAAATTCTTTTTGATACATTTTAACCAGGAGAATTTGTCTCATAATTAACTAGCTTGGGAAATAGAGGAATCCAGAGATTTTCATGTCCTCTGCGTGCAAAGTTGCTTTTCATTTTATTCTCTTTCTAGTCAGCATCCTCATCTCTTAGCAGAAGCCTAACTGCTCGTACAATAAAGCAGAACCTAATTTTTTTTTTCCTTTTAAGGGTTAGTTCTCATGTTCTTAACTGCAACCGATTCCATAAATGATCAAAATAAATCAGTTAATAGCCTTATGAATCATTTGACATCTTAAGATATCATGTAAATTGAAAGTATTATTATTTTGAGAGCCGTTAAATCTCAGAAAAATTAATTCTAACTGGTTTCAAGGCATTTTCTTTGTAGTATAGATCTCTTACTATACAGAATAGTTCTTCAAGTGTCAAAAGAAGCATATCATTATTAAAAGACTTATGATTAACATGAAATATTGAAAATGTTCAAAACTTAATGTATGATATTAAAATTCTTAGTGTCTCTATTAAAAACTTTTGTGCTGCACAAATTTGGCTAACATGTGCCAATTTACTCCTTTCAAATAACAAATTCTCATGCATTAATGTATTGTTCATTTACCCAGAATTTGTGCTATATTTTCTTTCCCGTGCTTCTCTTTAATTCACCCACCCAGAAAATTCTTTACAGCCAAAAATTATCTCCTTGAGCATCCCAGATGAAACGTTATGGATAATAAATTTTAGAAGACCTAAAATCCCATGCATATTGGTAAATATTTGGCAATATAGCTTCACTGAAGTGAATAAATATAAAAATTAAACTTCAATGTCAAATAACTATTCTTCAAAACAGTTGTCTTTTACCTGTCACACTGATAAGACAGCTTGAATTACCATATTGAAATCTTTAAAACAATTTTTACCCTAGTATGCCAATGAAGACTTTGATTGCTGTACATTAATGAGACCTCTGATTCTTTGGTCAAATAATAATCTATTTTTCTTCTTCCTAAACTTATTCTCAGGGATTGACTGCAAAAGCAGGTATAAATAGTATACATCCTGTCAAGAATGCCCTCTTGTATGAGGAGAAAATACTATCAGCCCATCCATTTCAAAATAGTCTCATTCTCTGTTCTGAAATCTCTTTTAAAAGGGGGGGGGGAGGGGAGAGAGAAAAAATGTTGATGAAGGCCATCAAGAGAATGTATTTTACCCTGGAGAATAAGAATAAAAACTTAAGAAATAATTGCTATGCCTTCTTGTGTTAGCCTGAGAAGAGAAATACTTGACGAATGGAATGTATAGATTGCTTCCACAGGAAAAACGTACTGATTTTTTAAAAGTACTGATTCAAAAATTGCTGTGATTTTAGCCCAATCTCAATTGCAGTGCCATAAATTGATGCCTAGCATCATTATGCCATTTTCTTCCTGAAGTAGACTTACAGAAGTAACAATACCGAAGGGAGGAGAGGTTTAAAACTTACTATTGCTACATAGTAGATAGCAAATAATCTTGACTATAGATTTTATTTCATAAGAATAAACAAAATAAAAACTATTATACGTCCTAAAATCTTACACCAAAATAATAAAATGTATTTACCTTAATGACACCCATTGCAATGATTTTGCCACGAGTTTGAAAATATGCTGCATATATATGTACTATATATATGTGTGTGTGTGTATAATTATATGATATATTATGTTTGATTATCATTCAGCATCTATTTTGACAACAGTCTATATAGTGTCTGGTAGACAAGACCTGAGAAGGGAGCATATATGGTCCTCACAACTCCATACAGTAGAGCTATGAATTCAAATTAGAATCTGCCAATGAGAAGCACTTGTTTGAGTTCTGGAAAAGTAGCTGAGGTCCTCGTCCTGCGGCAATTACTGTCAGCCGCAAAGTTCCCAGAGATACGAGTTTTGTTGGATGTCCATATTGTCCCACTGTCGCGACTTCAGCTTCAACACAGGCTAGTGGTAATTGAGGTAGATTCTGTCTGCATCACATTCTTTGCTCATAATTTTTAGGAGTGGGGATAGCTGAAGAGGCAGAAACAGCATTTCCCTTTTATTGGAATAAAACTAGAGTATTAGTATATATTTGAAATCACTAATCAATTCATTGGTAGCCATTTTTCTTCCTTCAGACTTTACCATAATTTTTAGTCATGTGATGCTTTGCATTAAATTACTTCTCTCTGTAGGAAAAAAAAAATATATATATATATATACATATATATATAAAACTAATATATATATATATACATATATATATAAAACTAATATATATGTATATTAGTTTGTGGACTATCATCTTCAATGAAAACATAAAACTCCTTCATACCAGGCCTCAGAAGACAGAATAGTATCTTCTCCGATTACCTTCACCTCAATACTATCCCCTCCTCCTTATACTGTGTGCTTGGGGAAAAAAACTCTTTCATTTCTATAGACAGTTAAAATGAAAAGGAAATATAATATTGTTCGGAATGTAGATTCTGCACATATTTGTTTATAAAAGTTTTGAAACCACAGTGGAAGGGGTAGTATGTAGGCTATGACATTTTAATTTTAAAGTTGATGGCACTTCTATTTTTTAAAAATAATTTAATTAATCATTGAGTTTTTTTTTAATTTTGGAAAATGAGATTATTATATGGAAATTTTCTTTGTCTTGCATCCAATTCTATGGAAACTCACTTTACCTGTTTTGATGCTAATCTATTTTAAATGCATGTAGATAAGGCATCCCCAGATCCCTTACTCTAAGTCCAAGTAAATGGATCTTTGATTCAGCACCAGCCAATAGGAATTCTTCCTGGCATTAGAATCTGTAATGAAGCAGGTAATGCTTAGAACTACCATATCCACTCTAAATCCATGGAGATGCTTAGAGCCACCATATCCACTCTAGATCCATGGAGAGAGGGCAGGCCTGTGAATAAGGCCAAGACAAGATGAGCAATGTCAAGAATATGAAAAAATAAAGCAGCCCTGAAAATAATATTCACACCCCTGAAACCTATGCTTGAAATAAGTTTGTACTACATAGTTTGTAATAACACAAACCTATAAGCTTTTTATTTGTTTTTAGTTTAGGTTGAAAGTAGCACTTACTGTGCTAAAACTCAGTGAGTACTAATTCATTGGGGAAAAAAACCTCTGAAGACAATTAAATAAGTGGATAAGTGGATTATGTTCATCTATAGTACAGAAAGTCCAGCTTCTGGAGAACCTGGAGAGTGGTGCAAATATGTGAAATTTGAGATTATGTATGCACTCCCTTCCCAAGATATCTCATTATTTCTGTACAAAGTATTCCAAAATCTGAAAAAAGTCAAAATCTGAAATACTCTGGGCCCAAGTATTTTGGATATGTAATATTTAACCTGTACTAAATTAATAAATTATACTTTATATTTAATATGTCAGTGATCACATCAGAATATACCATATATCACAATAAATACAGAGTAGAATCTCTATAAGTTGACCACCCAGGGGATTGTAACAAACTAATGAAGATGTAGAGGCTGTCAGTGTAAGGAACTAGGCCTCATGTACTGAGAAGTACCCAGTGTGTGTTCAGTCAATGAAAAAAAGGTCAAGTTAAGGAGGAGGTCAATGTGGGGAGGAGGTAAACTATGGAGGTTCGACTGTATTCATATATTCTTAAAATCAATATTAAAATTATTACAAATTATAAAATATTGGCTTTCATTTATGCTAATGGTTTATAAATCTTATTTCATGTTGAGCTATTGCCTTGAATGGCTGAATAGCAAAACACGATAGAGCTCCAGGAAGATAAACAGAAATGCAATGGAATGGTTAACATAATGAGAGATGCCAAAATAACCGGTAACCAAAAAAATGGAGGGTAGGCTCCCAAGGTGAGCAGACACAGCTCACCAGATCCAGAACTCAGCCTGAGAGTACACAAAATAATGTGAGTCTGGGGGTAAATCATTTTTACTCTTCCATCACAGAAAAATTTTTAAAGAGAGGGATTCGTCAAAAAGGACTGCCTATAGTCAAAGGATAGAGACCATTATATGCCTAACAGAATGTTAAATATATATAGTCAACACAAAATGCTGGTAAAGATCCAGAGGAACTACAGCATGACTGCATTACTGATGAGACTGTATAATGGTGCAGTCACTCTGATAAACACTTGGTGCTTTTCATAGAGATAAAAGTGCAAGAATCTAAGAACCCGACACTTGTGCACCTGTCATTCTCCACAGAGAAATAAAATATTACACTCATCAAAAAATCCTGTACACAAATGTTTATAGAAGCTGTATTTGTAATAGCCCTAACTGGAATCAACCTAGATGTCTTTCAGTGAAATAAAAATTAAACTATGCCTACCTTATGTCTACAATACTACTCAACAATAATGATATGTACAAGTTGGATAAATCGCTAGAGAATTATGCTGAATGAAAAAGGCATTCTCAGAAAGTATTCCCAGTATGATTCCATTGATGTAACATTTTTGTACAGTTAGTACAGTGTACTAACATTTTTTACAGTGTAGTTTTGCAGATTAGTAGTTGCCAGGGGTTAGGAACTGAGGATCAGGGGCCTGTGAGGAGGTGAGTGTGGTTATGAGAGGGAGCTCAGAAATCAGGACTGCTCAATATCTTAACCATGGTGGTTAATATACAAACTTGCACAAGATGATAAAACAGCATAAAACTTAGACCTATACATACACGTATGCACACAAAAGGTAAAAATAGAAGCAGGGAATTTTTAATAAGATGGGTAAAATGCGTTAATACCAATATTTTGATTTTAATTACTATAGCTTTGTAAAATGGACCATTTAAAGAACTGAGCAAAATGGACATAGAATATTTGATTTGTACCTTACAATTAAAAGAGAATATACAAATATCTTCAGTGACAAGTATATATTTTTAAAGGCTCTAGACTCTTAAAATGCAGATAAAAGCTTATATTTGTCATGTATAGAAGGAACGTGACTTCATATTTGTATAGGCAGGCAAAGTTTTAAAAACTGGAGATACATTTGCAAGTCATTTTTAATCCTTCCTGGAATAAACAGATTTTGATTTAAAAGTGTCAGCATTTATGAAAAAATAATATATTTAATTGAAGCACATATCTTGTGGTACGTGTGTTGCAGTGTCTGTCTGGGTATTTATTTATTGCTTTCCTGGTATTCTCCTTTTTTACACTTGCATTTTCAGTTAAATTTTTTAAAGGGGCCTAGGTCATAACCAATAAATCAGAAAGACAACTTGGTTCTTGACGTTTCTAGATCAATCACCGAGTATCTGAAATATGCTAAGAATATCATTCTCATTTATTTGAAATATCGTTATTTTAAACAATAAAAAAAGCATTTGACAGCAAATCAGCACATTTTAAGGTTAAACTATTGGTGGTAGTGGTCAGAGCAGATTCTTTTGGATTCCTTCTTACCTGAGACCCCTCTCCTCTTAGAGATTTTAATTATAGAACAACAAGACCAAAGAAAAATTGATCTTCCTTTTATATCATTTTCTTCATTTTTCTGAAATAACTTAGGATTGAGACCTGAAAAGCATCGCCAAAATTGCAAGGTAGGAATGAGCCTTAATTCTTTCACAAACAAAAACAAACACAGACAGCTACTAACAAGCCAAAGCAGCCCATTAAAGAATCTGCAGCAACTCAGTGCAGCAAATTAAACAAATGCATAAATAAATAAATAAACAAACAGGAGAATATTCAGTTGGAAAGGATCCCTGGTAAGACCAACACACTTGGGATGCCAGAATTTAGCCAGGAGAGAAAGAAACCTCTGGGGAACTATTGCTATCAGCCAGATGGTGAGAGCCTACCACAACACCTGGCTATGTTTTGGTTGCAGCCGTCATTGTTGATTGGTGGGCCCGGGCTGGATTGGAACCTGTCACCTTGGGTGTATGTGGCTGGTGCCTTAGCCACTTGAGCCACAGGCACTGAGCCATGAAGTTGTTTTAAAAGAGAAAAAAGGAAAACTATAAAAATCCAACAGTTAATGACATGCTGTGGTTTGAATGTTTGTGTGTCCTTCAAAATTCGTAGGTTGAAACTATTATCCCATTATAACCAATGGGATAATAGTAAGGATTGAGGGCTTTAGAAAACCTCAGTGAATGGGATTTGTGACCTTATAAAGGGCTGGAGGGAAGAAGTTGGGCCTGTGTTGTCCTTCAGCCCTCCGTCATAGGTGGACGCAGCAAGAAGGCCCCCAACACGCACTGAATGATAGCTTCTTGGTCTTGGACTTCCTTTCTAACCTCTAGAAGTGTAACAAATACATTTTTATTAATTAAAAATTATGCAGTGTAAGGTATTTTATGAGAGCAGCAGAACAGATGAAGACATGGAACAAAGTCAGGATAAACAGGATTTTTGTAAAGCTAATGCAGAATTTGATAATGGGGCCACGGCCCAAATTGAGATCCTAAAACAAAGTACTTTATACCACTGGTGGATATTTTTATTTAGGGCCAAAATTTAGGACTCAGGCTTCAGTGTTTCATGGTAGAGCTATTTTACAGACATATTTATTCTCAGGGCATCTTCTATGGCATGTGTACATCCATCCATGGTACATTCTGACCATCTCTGAGTCACAGATGATCCCACTCGGCCTTATCTTCTTCTCTCATCATATTGCCCTCCTTACCCTTTAGGTGTTCTGATTCTGCTGTCTATTTCCCAAAGAAATTCTGTAGTGTTGTTCTCCTTTATTTTAAAATTTTTTGAAAATGTCCCCAGGTTTAAGTATCATTTGCCCTATACTCTTTGTATTGAATTCTATCTTTCCTGAAAAATCTAGTTCTGATTTCCCCTTCTCCAAGAACCTATGAAGATCTCATTTAAATGCAATTCCTTCATCCTTAGAACCTTTATGGTTATATTTCCAAGTTATATGGGCAAATCCTTTTTGACACTTAGAATTAAACAGCTTTTATTATTAATCTTTCATTTAGTGTTTGCCTTGAGGATAAGAATTATGTATAATTATTTCTTGATTTCTTTAATTTTCCATATTTCCCAGTGATTTATATTTAATAGGAGCTCACTAAATAAATTTTTGATTTATATTGGACAAATAATTTACCACATCTCAGCAATGTAAGAAATGAAAATACATATCTTCCTAAGTATAATAAAAAAAGTGTATAGATAGGTCATTTTTACATAATTCCAGTCATATATTGGATACTTAAATTTAACAGAGATAATATATTTCCTGGTTAGAAATGCTGAATTAATGAATGTTTGTAAATAGTTATCCCAAGTAGAGACTGAACTTTACAGATGTGCTACTCTGAAATTTTGTTCTCCAAAATTTCTGGGAGTGGATGACATATCCCTAATTTCAGGAGTTTTAAGAACCTTCTTTCATTTCCTGGGTATATGGATTTAAGAAGAAAAACAAAGACAATAAAAGGAAACATTGTTCACAAGGCTATGGGATTGGGAGTGTTTTTCATGGAGACTAAATTATAACTAAGCTATAATTATTTTAGTGGGTTTATAACAAAAATAATGTGTGATTCTGAGACATTAAACAATATGCATACATAATTTCCTTGGCAAGATAAGTTTTATGAATTTCAAACTACTAACTTTTATCACAAATTTTGATGTGCAGGTCTGAGAATTGGACCACCTTTGCTATATTCCTCTGAAAGTTTTGTAATTCGAGATGTGCGAAAACACACATGTGTGCACACACACAAACACACACACAGACACACAACCCTTAATAGAGGGTTGAAGTCTGAGCAACATGCTTCACTGGAATCTGAAAATTTGAAGAACTTGAGAGGAATAGAAGAGAGTAGAAAGTGTTCACCATTTTTTTGAATCATTAATTCATTTTAGAAAGATTTTAATCATGTTTAATATTTCCCTCATGTTGATTTTGTGCAATACCTTTTACTTTTTAAAATCTCCTCCCAATCATCAAGAACATTCATTTCCTTTCTAAAATCTATTTTTAACATTCACTTTTAGTCAATCATGTCAATTTCTCCCCTTAAAACCCAAGGTCCTTGGAGGGGTCCATAATCCATGACGATGTTAAATGGAGTGACTGCCATGTAAGTTCCTCCTGGGTAAGACACCTATTTTCACATTTATTGCCTTGGCTGCTTTATTAGATAAAATCAATGTCTACGAAACGTTTCACACTGATGTCCCTCAATAAATGTTTTGTCTGATCGTTCCTGGCACCAAAATTAATTAAAGGGGCTTTGTCAGAACAGTTTACAATATGTTTTGAAATGCCCAGATGATAGTTGTATAAAATGCATCATATTGATTAATATTTATTACCTGTTTAAAACTTTATATCATATCTATCACTTCAGGAGCTAGACACTTTGACAAGGATACTATTTTAGCTTTAGAATAAAATAGCCTGGAAGAAAGAGCATCCTATTTGCTATTATTGCTAGGTAAGCTCATGCCCAGGGATAAGTAATTCTATGCAACTAGGTACAGGTGCTTCTAAAGATGACTTGAAATTTACTTTTTATTGCAAGACTTTTGCCCATTATTATCCCCAATTTTTTTCTCTAATTTTTAAACTGTAATTTCCCTAAATATTTTTTTCACCCTTTCAAACCATGGCAGGTACTTATTTTGTTCTGACTCATATTTCTTCCACCTCTTTCTTGGTCCAAGTCCTTTTGGTATTAAAATTCCCTTCTGCATCAAGCCTGGATGACTTCTTTTGTTCTGACTCATAATATTTTCACTTATTACATATCTGCTATTGTCATTTTTGCACATAATTTCCAGACGAGTGGTTAAATTCAACTCAGAAGACATGATTATTTGAGCTCTATCGGTCTGTTCTCTTTGATATTGTATGCATGGGCACAAATTTCAGTGATTAAGAAATAGTTTTTATGGTTTTCTTGAAATTATTCTAAGAAAAGTATATTATACTTTATATTATCTTTACTATCTTTCTTCTGTGGGGCTATAACTCAGAGAAGGCAAGGGTAAGCTAAGACGGTAATTCTACTCTATATTCATAATCCTACCACCAATAACCAGCTCCATGAAAGTTGTTTTTATTTTTTTTTCCCACATGCACTTATTTTCAAAAAAATTACAGAATACTAAATTAGTTTCTGGGATAAACAGCAATCTCAATGAGTTCCACGAAAAGTAATTTTTATTCTCAGAATACCTTCAATGACATGACCACATGCCCTGAAGTCCTTAATGTTTTCTTGCAAATTGGATACTTTGAGATGATTTCTTTATCTTCAAATGTTTAGGTAGCACATGGGAAACAAGAAATTAAATTAACTCCATTGGCTCTATTTTCTGCTGGGCATAGGTTATTTAGCTTCCCGACATTATAAAGCAATAAGCATGAATAGATTTTGTCTTATTTTGTTTTTTGTCTGCCAGTGATACCTATGTTTACTTAAATGCCACCCCTGAACATTCTATAGTGTATCATATAATTCAAAAAATATTCTGATTTATCCAATGTTGATAGAAAAGCATTTATCTAGTTTGTTGAAGATGAGCCTAATTGTATTTTAATAAACACACTGTCACATGAAATGCCATGGAAATTTATATTTAGAGTGCCAAAGATAGCACAGAAATAAAATTATCTTTACTAAGTTGTTTCTTGATTAAAATATCACCCTGCTTGCATCATCTTCTCTCAAAAAAATTGGAGAGAAGAAAAAGATGGTTGGGGTCACATGTTTGCTAATGGTTGAGGAATTGAGCAAAGATTTCAGACGATGATGTGAAGATTATCTTAATAGTAGAATTTGTTTTCTATTTTATGTTCCATTAGAGTCTATCATTGGTCCTTAACATGAAGAAATATCTATAATTTGTCTTCAATAAGTGTTCAGATATAATCAATTCTAAACCAGTTTCCCCAATGAGATTAGTAATAAACAATATAATCTCTTCATAGAAATTTTATTAAAGAAGCATCAGCCAAGCATTTTATACTAATCCTGTCAATATTTTCAACAATTATTATTGCCTTAGTTTTAATAATTAAAGACAAGGAGTACTGTATGAGTCTATGTCAATCTATATTGAAGCTTAAATTTACCGTAATTATGATTCCAATAAGATTGCTTGGCTCTCAACATCTTAAATTATAGCTGCCAATGCAGAGTAATTTTATTTGTTTTAATTCCAGCATGTGTTGAGAATGGATTTCCTTTTTACTATAAAGTGAATAAGAAATGCCATATGAAGAAATTTGATTAGCCTCAGACTAGCCATACTAAAATGCAGTGATTCCTTAATAGTTGATTTCAAAGTGAGTTTTTACACTTTAAATAAACTTTTAAAAACATGATATTTTCACGTTAGAAATTGAATTCTTTTTTATTACCACTTTAGGAAAATAAAAATGATTGAGTAAATATACTTTACGTCTTGAAACTTCCATTATATTAGACACTATTCTATTACTATCATCATGAGATAGCTTTAACACAAAATTAAGCAATCAATTCATATGATGATATGAATGAATGATAACATCTCTGCTATAATAGATGATAAAAATCAGTGAAGAATGAAGTCAGTAATTCTTAAAACAGCAAGCTGCAATTTTCTCAAATTTCCTAACTTAGGGTGTAATTGTTATTTTAATTTGTATTTCCATATCTACAAAGCTATGATAGCAATTAATTTGTACCCACACATAATACAGGTAGGTAAAGGCAATAGCTGTACTGTGCATTGAAGGAATTCTGTACATTTTACAAAGAGTAGGGAGAGTAATCATATTTACACACCCTAAATTCCGCAATCTGACCCATAAATTTCAAAGCTTTACTTCTGCCCTGTTATGGACGCCAGCATTTGACACCCTGTTCAGTAACAATCTGCCTAAACTTAAGAAGCTAAAGCTATTAAAAAACCATATCTTTTAAAGAACCTTCATTGAAAAATAAGAACCCCCTAAGTCCTCTACCAAGTTACCAAGAGTTACTGGTTGGACTGTCAACATCAGCAGTGTGTTCTCTTTACCAGCTTCTGTACTTAGAATGAAAGACACTTCTGTGTGCTAAGTAAGTTAGGGATTATATTCCGCAAGGATGCCTGTGGATGAGGGAACCCTAAGTGATCTCCTGCTGCTGGCCTTGGACCTGAAGCAGCTGAGAATACTAATGGCAACAAAGCAGGAGCTTTGCTAGTTTAAGATCATGCTAGTCTCTATTGATGTAAACAGGGATTTGATGGATGCAATTATCTGTCTGCTCTCCACAAGCAGCACATAAAACTGATTTTAAATTGTTTATCCTCTTAGATTTCATCTTAAATGCAGGATGGACTGTGACTGAACGGATGATAATACTGGAATATGACTCTGAGGCCCACAATTAAACGAGCACATAGTTTCTTTCCTCGCTGTGTCTTTTTGCTTTCTGTCAGTTACCATCCCCACAGAATTTACTGTGAGCAAAAGGAAATTTAATGAAAAGAAAAAAATGATGCTCAGGGAAGACCCACTGCTTCAAATCAGGGATGAAGGGAGAATATAGCAGTTTGGGCTGTAGAAGCAGCATTTAGGGTCCTAACATAACTGCTGATTTTCACGCCTCTTCTCTAAGTTAGTACGTGTCTGGGATATGTAATACCTCCGGTGCATGACTCTCCGACAGAGAAAACCGTTTTCAGATTCTCTCCTCAGTGGAGCCTTCCTCTCCCGAATTCACAAAATGCGCACTTGTTTTCCAGACTCAGCACTTATTTCTCTTGTGTTTTGCTCCTGCATAATAGTTATGTATGTTTTGGCCTAGAAATGGCACCCCTGGCGTGAATCTTTGCAACAGCGACGAAAGTGAAAAGTTGATCTGCAGATTTTCCTGTGTCAAACGCTCATTTCGTGGCGTCATCACAAAGCATTTCTTTCAGCACAAAAGAATAGAGGATTGACATTTCCAGAAAGTGAAGTGCTGAAATTATTGAAAAGAGATAAAGACTAGGCCATAAAACAATAAATATTTCTCACCAATGCCTTCATTACTGCTTGACGAGCCCAACTTGGCGCTAGCTAAATGGCAACATACCCGCCTGGGAAATGCCAAACATCAGGGACGCCAACACATCAGGGCCAAACCCTGGAGTTTAATAATCTAATAAATCAGATTTGCCTAAGTGACAGCCGAAGCAATTTATATATGAACCGCAGCTATTCTTTGTATGTCCCTTTTCGAGAACAATATTACAGAAATTGTTTTTTCTCTAGTTTCCCTTCCTTTTTGATCTAACGCCTGCTCCGTAATACACAACTCAGTGCTGTTTCAAGGCACTGTCCTCTCTCCATCTTGCCAGCTCTTTTCTCCCCACTCTATGCTCTGGTTCTTGATTTCCAACCCACTCAGTAGAAAAATTTCCTTGCCACCTTCTTCCACCGGGATGCTCTGATGAACCATTTAAACTGACTTATTAATGACAATTGAGTCTTAATGCATTACTCCTTCTAGATATTAAAAAAAAAATCTATTTTAAATCAATAAAAAGGAAGAAAATGATGGTACTATAGATAGAGGCAGTACATTATGCCCCTCAAATGTCACCACAGGAAGTATCTTTGTCTCTACTTTGAAATAGTTATCCCAAGGGGACTGCCTAAAACAAAGTGTAGAAAGCAACCTGCATCCCATTAATCTGAACCATGTAAGTCTGACCCATAGACTTATAGGTGGACTTTCTAAAGCCCAGGTTAGTTCTCAATTAACCTTGAGTAGCCTAATGTTAGATGATAGCGGAGAATGAATGCCTGAAATTTCTCTTTGTCACTCTGTGTAACACTCAAGAGATATTTTTTCTTTTTTTAAATTTTGGGTTAATGAGAGGGTATAAACAACTAGGTTACAGTATTTGCATTTGTTAGGTAGAGTCCCTCCTGTAGTTGTGCCCCACCCCAAAATGTGTGCCTGTACATCATGCCCATTAAGTGGGAGCACACCAATCTCCTCACCTCCTCCTCTCTCTCCTCTCCCTCAGATCCCCTCTGCTAACTTGAATAGATTTGAGTTTTTCCCTTATGTGGGCGTGTATTAGATCTTCTGCTGACTTCATATTAGAATTGAGTACTTTGAATGTTTGGTTTTGCATTCTTATGATACTTTACTGATGAGAATATATTTCAACTCCATCCAGGTTAATACAAAAGATGTAAAGTCTCTATCTTTTTTATGGCTGAATAATATCCCATGGTATACATATACCACTGTTTGTTAATCCATTCCTGGGCATTTAGGTTGTTTCCACATCTGGGCAATTATAAATTGAATTGTGATAAACAATCTAGTGAAATGTTACTATGATAGAATGATTTTTTTTTCCTTCTGGATAGATGCCTAGTAATGGGATTGTGGGATAAAATGGAAGGTCTAATTTGAGTTCTTTGAGGATTCTCCATACTTCCTTCCAAAGAGGCTGTATTAGTTTATAGTCCCACCAACAGTGTAAAAGTGTTCCTTCTCTCTACATCCACACCAGCATCTGTAACTTTGAGACTCTGTGATGGGGGGCATTCTCACTGGGGATAAGAGATATCTCAGGGTGGTTTGATTTGTATTTCTCTGACAATCAGAGACAATGAGCATTTTTTCATATGTTTATTATCCATTCATCTGTCTTCCTCAGAGAAGGTTCTGTTCATTTCTCTTGCCCAGTGATAGATGGAATTGTTTGTTCCTTTTTTGATGGTTAATTTGAGTTCTCTGTAGATCCTAGTTATCAAGCCTTTGTCAGATTTGTAACATGCAAATATCTTTTCCTATTCAGAAGTTTGTTTTACTTGTTGTATTGTTAGCAAGGCAGAAACTCTTCAGTTTTAGTCCCATTTGTTTGTTTCTGTTATTGTTTCAATAACCTCCCATGTCGTCTTCTTTAAATCTTTCCCCAGTCTGACATCCACAAGAGTTTTTCCCACACTTTCTTCTAGAATATTCATTGTTTTGTGTCTTACACTTAATCTCTTTATCCATCTTGAGTCAATTTTTATAAGTGGTGGAAAGTGCAGGTCCTGTTTAAATTTTTACATCTTGTAAAAATGAGTCTATCCAGTTCTCCCAGCAGCATTTACTGAATAGTGATTCTTTTCCCCCATTAATGCTTTTGTTTGGTTTATCAAAGATCAGATGGCAATTAGAGACCGGTTTTATCTCTCAGTTTTATATTCTGTCCCATATGGCTATGTCTCTATTTCTTATGCCAATACCATGCTATTTTAATAACTATGGACTGCAATATAACCTGGGGTCAGGTACAGTGATGCTTCTGGCTTCTTTTTATTACTAGGAATTGCTTTGGTTATACTATTTTTTTCTAGTATTTCTTAAACAGACACCACTGAGATGGATTCCTGTCAATGCAAAAAATTAGTTCAGTGCTTACCATAAAAATGTTCTTCTTTATCCTAAGCCATTGCTAAAATACATGCCAATATACCTAGAGCCATAAGCATTACAGCTTCCTTTGCTTAGTACTGTATAGTCTGTGACAGAGTTTACATATAAATTATCTTATTTGATCATCATAACTCCATAGCATGCATAGATTAAAAATTTCAATATAGAAAGGTAAGTGGGGTATACAATGGTATAAGTTTTAAGTGCTTAGTATTCTTAGAGTAATAAAAATGTACCTTTGGATTATATTTTAGCATTTTATTGCATTTCTTATAATCTCTCAGTTTATGAAGGTTATATGTACATTGTTTGTGTGTGTATATATATGTATGTATGTATGATTACTCAATAAGCAAAGTGAACTTAGATCTTGACCAGATTTGCTAATTCCTTACTGAAGTGCTCATTAGGCTGCTCTATGCACTCCATGCCAAGATACTCCAACCCTTAATTAAAATGAACAATCCCCAGTATCCATTCAGTATCCAAAGCTGTCAATGTTGCCACTCTTTAAATCCATGCCAAAAGGTATCAATGACTGTGAATTTGAACAATGGCCTCTTCAATAATGATAAACTATTCATAGAGCTTCCATCATGTTCAATGACATTGTTTTAGGCTTTACTGAGGAAAGTGCACTTTTTCTGCTAGAAAGATTTCATAAAAATCAATGACCATCAGATAATAATTATTTCCAATCTTTGTTAACATCAAATCTGTAATGGAAAGGAGGCTGTCAAGGAAAAAAGCAGAAGCAGGTAATGAGGAAGCAGTGTTTATTTTATTAAATATAATTCTTATTTAGATTTCTTTTTAACAATTTATATTATATGAAAAATTCCAATAATTTTACTTTTTCCATAATCTAATTTTTTTCAAAGTTAACCTGTTTAAAGAGTTAAAATGCCTTTTACCAAATATACCATAACATATATCATTTGTATAGCTTCTTTCTCTTTTCAAAAAAATTACTTATGTTTATGCTTTTCAGGTTGGACACAAATCTTGATGCTGGCAGTGAGGTATTATTATAACAACTCTATAGATGAAGACACAGATTTAGAATTTGACTATCTCCCAACAACTAGATAATCACAAAACAAAACCTTAGAAAAATCACAAATTTTACAAAGATTTGTGTTTACAAAAGGAGCACAGTATTCAAGAATGTCTAGTGCCAAAGTGAGACAATTCCTCCACTGATAGAAAAATATTGTAACAGGGTGACATAAAACCAGAAATGTAAACCTGGAAGACGCGAGTATGAATGGGAGGCATATCCAGTACTGAAATTAGAAAAAGTGTAGACATTGCTCATTGCTATTTTCTGTCTCACTCCCAAAGAAACATGTGCTGAATGAAAATTATGTTTTTGGCTGTATCTGCCAAGAAGTAAATTTGGCAATTTACTTCCCAGTGGGTGCTGTTAAAGAAACAAAAACATTGATGGAGACACTTCAGTATGGACTAGTCTGCCCTCCCTGCACACTTCTTAGAAGTTCATATAAGTCAAGAATTTGTCATACATGTCAGCAATAGAGATCAAAAAAAATTCTCAGGTTCTTTTTTGAGCATGTATTAATGGGAAGTTTTATTATACATTCTCTTTATAAAAACTGAAAGGAGGAAAATAATCCTCTCCCCATTGCCTACCAACTAGAGAATAGTCACAAGATCTATGCTGTGTCCATCATTCAGAGATTATTCACAGTAGCAGTGGGAGTGAGATGTATAATAAGAATTCTGGAATGACTGAATCCAGGAACATGAGAACAAATATCATCGATCTCGTAGCAGCATTGCCACTGGCAGCACATCAACAACATTCTTGGGGCAGAATTCGCTTGATCTTTGTTTCCCGATTTATATCAAAATCTGTTACACCAAATTGCTGATTTTGATTTAATTTTTCCCCCAATGAAGTTAAATTACATTTCTGAAACATTCCTGGGCCAATATAAAGAAGCAGCTGTGTGTACGTGTCTGTATGTGTGCAACCTATGAGCACATACAGTAGCTTGTGAGAAATTTGCTTAGATCCATTCATTCTCCAGTTGCAAAATATATCTTCAGTGTGTCCTTATCAGTAGACTTTTGTTGAAAAGAAGAGAAAACAATTCAAGTTACTTGATTGGGAGAAAATTCACAAAAGAAAAAAATTTCCTTTAAGTGGAAGGAAAGGCACCTATTCCCCGAAAATAAGATGAAAGAAGGTTGCAATGCGGGTAGATGTGATTGTATTGGAAATAAAAAAAAAAAAAAAGGAGATAACTACAGGTCTTGATGCTGCTGTAGTCCTTTATCTCACAGGGAATTCTTGATCGCTAAGATAGCATTTGAGCTATGGGCCTCGGCTTCTCTGCTTTGAATGTTAGAGATATAAAATGTGAAAAATGTCAACAGATCCCACTTTTACAGGAATAATGAAAAGTGTGGCCTTGCTGTTGAAGGTGCTAACACGACAAGCTTGGTTATCTCTCTCTTTATTCTGATTCAGCATTTTCCTCCTGAACCATCCTCATTGGAATAGACTTTACGATTACAATGTAAAGAAAATGTTTTCCCACGTCTCTCCAACCACATTACAGTTTTTAGCAAAAGATGTCCAGACAGTCTAGCTTCCTATTCTTCTCAGTTACGATTCTCTTCCATCTGGATTTCTTCCAAACTCTTCTCCTAATTTAATCTTATCAAATCACAAATGATGACGTCTCCTTATATCTAATGGTCACTCTTGAATTCCCATCTCTGTCAATCCATCAGCCGCTAGATGCCCTGAGGCTGATACATTTATGAGTCATCATCTTCACTTTGCCCTCATGAGATCAGATGCAACTGGTCTCCCTCAGCCTCACTGCCCATTCCTCCATAGGTTCCATTCTGAATCACCCAAACCTTTAAAATATTTAATTATCTTGAACCTTTGGTCTTAGATCTTTTCTTTTTCCAGCTATACTCATCCCTCAAGTAATCTTGTTTAGTCCCCAGCTTTAGATAAAATCTCTGTAGAATAGTTTTAAATATATGCCTGTAAAAATAATGCCATTCCTTAATTATAGGCTTAAATATCCAAAGATACACTCAAAAATCTCCCTTTTGATATCTAATTAGTAAATCAACTTTAACCAAGTTTAAGCCACCCTCTAAATCTCTTATTTCTAAAATCATTCCCACTTCAATTAAGGCACCATAACACAAACAGTTACTCAAGGCACTCTTGGAGTGCATTTTCCCCTTTGTTTACACTCAGAATTCAATCTATCAGCAAATCCAGTCACTAAAACTCAAAATACAACCCAAACTCAACTACTTTTCATTACCTCCATGGAAGGAATCATTATTTCTTGCCTGAGCTACTGAATTAATCTCTTCACTGATTTCTCCGGAGATACTGGTGTTATTTACAGGTTGTTTTCTACACGGCAGTCACAATGCTCCCTTTAAGGCAGAGGCAATAATATTTATCTGTTTAAATAACTCTGATAGTTTCCCACACAATTCAAAACACCCCCACACTCTTAGCATGACATACGCCCTCCCAGAGACATAATGCACCATCCTACCCACTAACCCACCACCACCTCCCTCGCTACCCACTCCCCCCGCCATCACCAATCAGTCCTCACCTCAATCCTCATTTTTTCACACGACTCCAGTCTTATTGGCTAACCTGTTGTTCCTCATTCTGCCTTTATATTTGTTACAGCTTCTGTTAATCTATTGATCACCCATGACTCACTTCATTACTAGCTTCAGGTCTCCACTCAAATGCCACATTATCAGGAACTCCCTAAAAACTGTGTAAAATAGCCCTCACACACACACACACACACACCATTTCTGTCTATCCTATTTCTCATTTATTTTCTATTGCTGCTGTCACCTGAAATAATTTGTTTATGGTCTGTCCAGAATGCAAAATAAATGAAACCAGCAACTTTTTTTTTTTTAACTGCACTATCTCTAGTGCATAGAGCAATGTGTTCGGCACTGCAACATAGTACTAGCACAGAAACATGGTAAACTAGCATTTAATCCTTTTTCATGAATTCACAAATGAAGAATTCTATTTATTTGGACTATAAGCAACAAAACAATTCCAATGAACCTAGAGCCATAAGCGAGGAAACTACAAAAAATAAGAAGATGTCATTTCATTAACGAGGCTAAAATTTTCCAAATGGGATTTTACTACAACTTTGAAATTATTTGATGTCCTATAATTTGATGTAAAAAAGGTCAGTATTGCTAAATAATTAAACTGTTTCCAGTTTTTTGGTGTTCAACTTTGCTATCGTGAACATCTGGAAATATGTTCCATAAGCATTTAAATGTTTAGACTGTAAGTGCTAAGTAGAATGACTAGTTAAAGGATTTGAAATCTTTAAAGCTCCTAATAGCTCCAAATGTACACCAAAAAATTAAAAAAATGTTCTTCTCTTACTACTAGCATATCAAAATGCACATTTTGCCCACCTCTGAATAAGTTTAGGCACTATCAATTAAATACAAGCACAAACTAAGCAAAAACACTTTACTAATATACTGTGACAATCTAAGTCTTTTCATTTTTTTACTTTTAATAATACTCGTTTTTTTTTAATTTTTGTAATTTTTCTTCAGCTTTGTCCATTTTATTCTAAGCTATTTTTCATTTTTGTCTTATCCTGCCTATTCTTTATTTTGAAAATATTTTTTGAATATTCTTTCCTGGTATACCTTTTAAATCTGTTTTCAGTATTGAAATTTATGTGATCAAATATGTTTGTACTTTCTTCTTTGTTTGTTTGTTTTGCCCCTTCAATAATTTATCAATTAGAAGTCTTTTTCTATTCTGAAATTTTTTTGTATACACTTTCTTTTTTTACAGTTTAAGGTTTAAGTTATGTAAGAATTATTTTGGAGATGTTCTAAGTTCATTTGTCATGCTATGATAGAATACCAGAAAAAGATTTAAAAGAACAGAAATTTATTTTCTCACAGTTCTAGAGGCTGGAAGGTCTAAGATCAGGGTATCAGCAGCTTGTAAGAGCCTTCCTGCTGAATCTTCAAGTAGCAGGAAGCAAAAGGGCAAGCTCCTAAAATTGTGTGAGTTCTCTTTTATGAGACCTTTAATCTTATTCATCTATGATAGAGAAACTCTCAACTTACAATCACCTACTACAGGCCCTACTTCTTCACATACTTAGCAACACCTGATTTTAGAGGGTCGCATTAAAGTAGTAGCATTCCATCCCTGGTACTTCCAAATTCATGTTCTTCTCATGTGCAAAATGCACTCATTCCATCCCAATAACTCCCAAATTAGCCTAAAGTCCAGTGTCTCATCTAAATACCATCTAAATTAGATATGATAGTGAGCCCTGAGATCCTAGGGGTGTCCTGGGCTATGGCCTGGAAAACATTCAGGCTTGAAGGGCCCTGCTCTCTGTGCTTGTAATGGACATGGCAGCCTCAGTGATCTCTGAAACACCTTTGGGCTCATTTTCCCATTTCTCTTTTCTCAAGAAAGGAACCTGGCTCCTTCTATCTAAGCTGATCTTCGCATTGAGCAGTCACTTGGTCAAACCCTTGTTTTTAATCCCCCAACCATGTCTTTTTATAGTTCATGTGGCCAGGCTGAAAGTTTTCCAAATAGTGTTCTGCTTCCCTTTCAATTGTAAATTCTGTCTTTAAATTAGTTCTCTCACCTCACATTTTACTGAGTAATGAGAAAAGTCATGCAGAATCTGGAATACTTGCTACTTAGAAATTTTCTCCAGTAAATATCCTACTTCATTGTTAACTACAAAGTCCTAAGATATGAAAATAATTCAGCCAACTACCTTTTTTACTTTTTAGACTGTCTGTGGCCCTGGGTAGATTGCCATGGTGCCAGTATAACTCACAGCAACCTCACTCTTGGGTTCAAGCAATCCTTTTGCCTCAGCCTCCCAAGTAGCTGAGACTACAGGTGCTTGCCCCCACACCGTCTAGTGTTTCTAATTTTAGTAGAGATGTGGTCTCACTCTTGCTCAGGCTGGTCTTGAACTTCTGAATTCAAGCAATCCACCTTCCTCAGACTCCCAGAGTGCTAGGATTATAGGCATGAGCCACCACGCCTAACTCAGCCAACTTCTTTGACTTTTTATAACGAGGATGACCTTTCCTCTGGAGTCCAATAAGGTATTACTCATTTCACTTAAGCTCTAAACAGAATGGGATTTATTATGCATGTTTCTATCAACATTTTATTCATAACCTTTAAATCATATCTACCTAAAAGGAAGCCCTACCTATATTCTCCCTTTCTTTTGAGCCGTCACTAGAAACACCCTCAGCGCTCTGTACATGGCAATGCAGACTTTTTCTTATGCTCCTTTCTTAACTGCCCCAACCTCTACCAATTAGTCAGTTCCAAATCCACTTCCACTCTAGGTATTAGTCATAACAATACCTTACTCCTGTATCAATTTGGGTCTTGGTCAATTTTTTTGCTGCTATATCAGAAGACCTGAGACTGGATAATTTGCAAAACACACAAATTCATACTCTCAGGATTCTGGAGAATGGAAAGTTCAAGATCAAGGTGCTGGCACTTGGTGGGAACCTTCTTGCCACTTTCTCACATGTAATAAAGCAGAGTGACAAGTTTCCAAGTATTCTTTTAAACCACGATGGTATGGATTAGAAATTAGCAAAAGGAAAGAAATTGGAAAATCAAGAAATACATGAAAATTTAATAGGACACTCATGAACAACCAGTCAGTTAAAAAAAATCAAATTGGAAATAAACTATATTCTGAGAGAAATGCAAATGGAAATGCAGTGTTGCAAAACCTTCTGGATGCAGCAAAAACAATTCTAAGAGATAACTCTATAGCAATAAACACATTGGCAAATATTTATTGCTATACATGCTTAAAGAAAAAGGAAGAATCTCAAATGAACAACAAAACTGTATACCTCAGGAAACTAGAAAAATAGTAAAAGTTAAAATTAGTAGAAGGGAGAAAATAATAAAGATTAGGACAGAAATAAATAAAATCAATATTAGAAAAAGAATTTTTAAAAAATAACACAAATTGGCTCGGCGCCTGTGGCTCAATCGGCTAAGGCGCCAGCCACGTACACCTAAGGTGGCAGGTTCGAATCCCCAGCCCGGGCCCACCAAGCAACAATGATGGCTGCAACCAAAAAATGGCCAGGCGCTGTGGCAGGCGCCTGTGGTCCCAGCTACTTGGGAGGCGGAGGCAGGAGACTCGCTTGAGCCCAGGAGTTGGAGGTTGCTATGAGCTGTGATGCCATGGC
>CAUYQV010007351.1:0-32243 GCA_963574575.1 Galagoides demidoff
CCAACAGATTACACCAAAAAAGTCATACACATCATGGGCAGCGCCTGTGGTTGAAAGGAGTAGGGTGCTGGTCCCATATGCTGGAGGCAGCAGGTTCAAACCCAGCCCCAGCGAAAAAAACCAACTCATACATCATGATCAAGTAGGGTTTATCCTAGGGATCCAAGGCTGGTTTAACATACGCAAGTCTATAAACACTATTCACTGTATTAACAGAAGCAAAAACAAAGACCATATGATCCTCTCAATAAATGCAAAAAAAGCATTCGATAAAATCCAGCATCCTTTTCTAATTAGCACACTGAAGAGTATAGGCATAGGTGGCACATTTGTTAAACTGATTAAAACTATCTATGACAAACCCACAGCTAATATTTTACTGAATGGAGTAAAACTGAAAGCTTTTCGTCTTAGAACTGGAACCAGATAATGGTTGTCTTCGGTCACCATTACTATTCAACATAGTGCTGGAAGTTCTAACCAATACAATTAGGCAAGACAAGGAAATAAAGGGCATCCAAGTGGGAGCAGAGGAGGTCAAACTCTCCCTCTTTGCCGATGATATGATCTTATACTTAGAGAACCCCAAAGACTCAACCACAAGACTCCTAGAAGTCATCAAAAAATACAGTAATATCTCAAGATATAAAATCAATGTCCACAATTCAGTAACCTTTGTACCAATAACAGCCAAGATGAGAGGCTAATTAAGGACACAACTCCTTTCACTTTAGCTTCAAAGAAAATGAAATACCTAGGAACATACCTAACAAAAGAGGTTAAAGGACCTCTATAAAGAAAATTGTGAAAGCCTAAGAAAGGAAATCACAAAGGATATTAACAAATGGAAGAACATAGCATGCTCATAGTTGGGAAGAATCATCCTTATTAAAATGTCTATACTTCCCAAAGGAATCTACCGATTCAATGCCATCCCTATTAAAATACCAACATCATACTTTCAGGACTTAGAAAAAAAATTCTGTCTTTCGTGTGGAACCAGAAAAAAACTTGTATAGCTAAGGCAGTTCTTTGTAATAAAAACAAAGCCAGGGCACCAGCATACCAGATTTTAGGTTGTACTACAAAGCCATAGTGGTCAAGACAGCATGGTACTGGCACAAAAATAGAGACATAGACATTTGGAATCTAACATCGTACAACCACCTAATCTTCAATAAACCAAACAAGAACATACACTGGGGGAAAGACTCCCCTATTCAATAAATGGTGGTGGGACAACTGGATATCCACATGTAAAATACTGAAACTGGACCCACACCTTTCCCCACTCACAAAACTTGATTCAAGATGGATAAAGGACTTAAATTTAAGGCATGAAACAACAAAAATCCTCAAAGAAAGCATAGGAAAAACACTAGATGATATCGGCCTGGGGAGAGACTTCATGAAGAAGACTGCCGTGGCAATTGCAACACCACCAAAAATAAACAAATGGGACTTAAACTGAAAAGCTTCTGTACAGCTAAGGAGACAACAACCAAAGCAAATAGACAACCTACACAATGGGAAAGGATATTTGCATATTTTGAATCAGACAAAAGCTTAATAACTAGGCTCTATAGAGAGCTCAAATTAATCCACATGAAAAATGCCAACAATCCCATATAGCAATGGGCGAGAGACATGAATAGAACCTTCTCTAAAGAAGACAGACGAATGGCTAACAAACATGAAAAAATGCTCATCATCCTTAATTATTAGAAAAATGCAAATCAAAACCACCCTGAGATACCATCTAACCCCTGTGAGAATAGCCCACATCACAAAATCTCAAAACTGCAGATGCTGGCATAGATGTGGAGAGAAAAGAACATTTTTACACTGCTGGTGGGGCTGCAAACTAATACAACCTTTTTAGAAGGAAGTATGAAGAACCCTCAAAGAACTCAAGCTAGACCTCCCATTGATCCTGTAATCCCATTACTAGGCATCTACCCAGAAGGAAAAAATTCAATTTGCAATCACCAAAATGTGAAAACAGCCTAAATGCCCACCAACCCAGGAATGGATTAACAAGCTGTGGTATATGTACACCATGGAATACTATTCAGCCATTAAGAAACATGGAGACTTTGCAGTCTTTTTATTAACCTGGATGGAAGTGGAACACATTATTCTTAGTAAAGCATCACAAGAACGGAGAAGCATAAATCCTATGTACTCAATTTTGATATGAGGACAACAACAATTAATGACACAGTGGGGGTGAGGGAAGGGGAGAGCAGAGAGAGAAAGAAGGAGGCGGGTGGGGAAAGGAAGAGCAGAGAGAGGGAAGGAGGGAGGAGGTGGGGTCTCAGTCTGTGCCACACCTTTGGGGGGGCAGGACACAATTGTAGGTACTTTACCTAACAAATGCAATCAGTGGTAACCTGGTTTCTTCTACCCTCAACGAATCCCCAACAATAAAAAATATATATATTCTGTATTTTAAAAAAAAAGCTGAATTTCTATGATAATCACAGCTTTGTTCTCAGAGAACACCTGAGAACAATGAGTATTGTTGATTAATATGTCTTTCAAAGTAATCTCTATGTAGACATATTAATTACATGTGCTAAACTAGAAACACTCAGTATTATACAATTTCCACTAATTGTTTCCATCTTATTTTCAGGTCATTTACTTGTAAAAGTTCTTACTATAAAGTTTCAGAAAGACAGTGATCTTTTGACCATGAAACTATATGAAGACAAACAACAAGAGATTGGTGATTGATTTCATCAACACCAAGAAGTCTGTTAGTCACTGTCAGAACAGTTTCCTCAGAAGGCCTAAATTTAAGTTTAAATTTAATGGTTTTAATTTGTTGTTAAGATTATTAGCAGTGTTATGTAATACCTACCTGAAGATTACATCCTTAATGAAATCTGAAAAGTAAGGCAAGTCAATTTATAAAAGGTGTGCAGGTTTTATTTATTTTCATAACAAAACCAAATTTAACCAAAATGGTTGAGTCTACTTTTAAGCCCTTCTTGAAAAATCTTGCCAGCTTCCTTGCCAGGGGGTTGCCAGCTTCATTAAGGGCTACTTAACTATATATAGATAGGTTTTTTTTTTTTTTGGGGGGGGGGGTTGCAGTTTTTAGCCAGGGCTGGGTTTGAACCTGCCACCTCCAGCATATGGGGCCGGTGTCCTACTCCTTTGAGCCACAGGTGCCACCCACCTTGTATAGTTTTGAAGCCATACTGATGATTGACAAAACTTCTGTACTACTCAGACTACTCAGTACTTTATCCAACAATAAATCAAGACCAATGCTATGCTGTCTTATCCAGACTGCCCTCTACTCACATCAATCAAACATGGAATCACAATGCTAACTCCACTGCATTGTTTAACTGTGATATTCAGGTTCATTTTCATTTTCTAACTAGAAACAAGGTCTAACTAGAAACAAGGCAGAAACTAAGCCTCATAATTGTTGTTGTGCCCCTAAACGAGTGGTTTCATCTTTGAAAACACATCAAAATCCCTGGGAAACTTAAAAATGGGCTCTCTGTACCTCAGCCTCAGAGATTCTGATTCAGCACAGCTGGGTTATGCATTTATAAATGCTCCCAATGGTCCCCAAGGGAGTCTGATGTGCAGATACGTTCTAGAGTCACAACCTCAGTGCCTGTGCGTGGTGTTCACATTACAACCATTGTTTGACTAATGGCATCACAAACTAGAAATGAGGCTTGTTTCCACTATCAATCAACTAATAGTTGGCAGTCCCCCCATCTTCATAGACCATGAACGAGATTTAAACAGAATGAGCCCAGGAGACAGCAGGAGACAGCAGGAGGCAGAGCTGAAGCCACACTCAGACCTCATGATTCTGACTCCCCAACCTCAGTACTCTGCTACTTTCCAGAGAGAAGACCAGGGCTAGGGAGTCATGAGCTAAGTGATGACAACAGTGGGTGACCAGGTGAGGGCTGGGGTCTGCGGCGTAGAGGGCTGCTAGTATGAGAAGAGACCATGCAGATACCACAGGAGTCCTGGAAACATCCTTCACAGCCGTGCCATGTGACCCTTCTCAGCTCCACCAGTCCACTCCCAGCACAGGAACCCACAGCACTGAGCGACCTCCTCAGAAAGACCTTCTTTAAAGCTTTTCATATAAGCTCTGTATGCCTGCCCTATGTTACCTGGCTGAAGTATTTCTTATGAAACCTGATCTCCAGCCACATATGTTTAAGCTCATATAGGGCAAAGTATGTCCCATACTGCACACCACTTTCAAACACACGGGTTTATTTTATCTTCAGTGATGCTTCACAATTTAGCAATACACTAATTTCTTTTCATCCTGAGCAATATTTTAAAAATGAAAACTTATTCAAGGGATGTTCAGGTGTTTTTCTTTTAAACATGCTTATCTTCTTTAACTATTAGGTATTTTGCTGTGTATAAAAAGTAGCTTTAAAAGAAATAAAAATGGCCATTTCTAATGTAAATTCCTTGCCAAAGTTGATGAGTTACCAAGAAACCCCAAGTCTTCGAGTAATTCCAAGTATTCCATTTTATGGTCAGCTTTGTGCTGACACTACCAATTTGACTTCTGGTTTTACAGACCATGAAGATGCAGGACAGGGGGAAACTGCATCCATCAGCTCAGTGCCCAGCAACAAGTGTTCTCATTAGGTTCTCTCATGTGTAACCTTCCCCTGGGCCACGCATCAGTGGAGAGCACAGTGAGCAGCCAGGGAGCGGGGAGGAAGGTGACTGGCAATGAGGAACACGGGGTCAATGGAATCTGAGACCGGGAACCGCAGGGCCTCAGGGATCTGAACTCAGATCAGATCCTTCGTTCAGCAGACAGGTGAGTGGGAAACTTGGTCAGACACTGCTGTCACTAGCAAGACTCATGCTGCAGAGCCAGACAGACAGGAAAGAGAGATATGGAGAATGCAGTAGCATTAGATTATAATAGCTTTAAGAATGGCGACCTAACTTAATGGGGAAAAAAAACACAAAATGAGTAAAGAAGTCAATGAGAAGCTAAAGAGATTAGTAGAATTAAATTAAGTGCCTCCTGATTCAGAGGAATGCAGATTCAAGTGAGATGAAAGAATTACTTAAGAGCAGAGACTTAGAAGCCTCCACTGTGATACTGACTATGCAGAATGGTGCCAGGTGTCCTTCACTGGGGGTGGGGGGCATGCTGCTGGCCCCATGTGGCAGTCCTCCACTAGGGCCCAGCTCTCCTGACTCAATGATGTAACAAGGCCACTCTTCCTGGGTTGCAAACTCTAAATCACCCTGGGTGACAAAGACTTGGGAATGTTGAGTTTAAACGGAGACACAATGATTTTACATCAAACCTATAGTACTAAAACCTTTGGAGTTAAGTTTAAGATTCAATGTGTGATCACCTGGACACGGTTCAATATTTAGTTAATAAAGTATTTATGTTTAAGATAGTTTCATATATCAATTGACTATTCTTATAATTTCAATTTAATTTATTTTAAATGTGTGATTTTAAGTTGAATTATTAGATTTCCACCAGCACTGGAATGCTTAAGATGACCTACACTCATAAATTTTATTAGCAAGAATAGTTTATGCATGTGGAGAAGTTCTAGTTGTTAGATCAAGGTATTTGCATGCTTAAAAGGAATCGAATACATTAAATTTATAAATGCAATTTAAAAGTGTTTACGGGAATTGAATTAACGAGGCCAGTAATTGGAACTAATTAAGGCTGTTTAGTTTGTGTTCCTCTAGGGCAGTGGTTTTCAACCTTCCTAATGCCCCAACCCTTTAATATAGTTCCTCATGTTGTAGTGACTCCCAACCATAAAATCGTTTTCGTGAGGAACTATATTAAAGGGTTGCGGCATTAGGAAGGTTGAGAACCACTGCCCTAGACCCTCCTGAACCATGACCAAGCAGAATAATGTCCTTCCAACTTCTCCCCATAGTCCACTTATCCACTGGCAGGAGACAGGCTGGCATTTGTGCAGGACCCCAACTTTTAATCCTTCAAAAGTCCGTCTTCCCTCACCTCCTACTCCCATAGGAACAGTGTGTTTTTCTTGACCCTCACCTTTATGCTCAGAGTCTACTAGCTCTCAATGACAGAAAGAAATCAAGCATGCAAATGAGTTGAAAACTTACATCCACACAAAAACATGTACAATAATGTTTTCAACAATTTCATTCATAACGGCCCAAACTTGGAAGCAACCAAGATGTCTACCAGTAAGTGGATGGATAAATAAACTGTGGTACATCCATACAATGGAATATAGTAAAAAGAAATGAGATATCAGTCCACAAAATGACAGGCTGAAACTTTAAATGTAAAATTGTTGAGTGTAAGAAGCCAATGTAAAGCCTACATATACTCTATGGTTCCAAATATATGACATGCTGGAAAAGGCAAATCTATAGACACAACAGAAAGGGCACTGGTTGACCAATGTTGGGTTTAGGGGAATGTGAACAGATGAAAGACAGGAAATTTGGGAGGTGGTGGAACTATTCTGTATGATACAGTAATGATGGATATATGACATGCATTTGTCAAAACACAAGGGAACCCTCATGTAAACTATGGACTTCAGTTAATAACAAGGTACCAATATTTGTTCCTCAGTTGTAACAAATGTACCACAATAACAAGACCCTAATAAAAGAGGGAACTATGTCCTCCCAGGAGAAATGAGTAAAGGGGAAATCTAGACCTTCCACTCAATTTTTATGTCAACCCACTCTAAAAACTAAGATGAATTAATAAAAATTATACCTGTACACACACACAACTTGTTTAAAGAAAAAAAAATTTTAATTCAAAGTAATTTAAAAATAAGAAATTAAGCTTTCTTTTTACTCTCCCCCAACCTTGCCTGCCTTCCTATTAGAACTGGCTTCTCCACAAAGATGGCTAACAGTGCCAGGGATACTGAGCTCTTAAAATATAAATTAATGCTCTATTCAAGAATTCCGTCAAAGTGAGTGGACTAACAGCCTACAAAGTTTCTTTGGTTGCTAAATTATAGCAGTTAAGATCTTCTCTCTACGTTATTAGAGGCTAAACTCACAGATATCCACATACAAGTCACTCAAACAGCTGGAATTAATTGGCATCCTTGCTCTGGAAGGAATTTCTCTGGAAGGAATTTTTCTAAGATAGCTATAATTGCAAAAGCAATTTCTTGAAATTTCTACCCTGATGACTAAGCCTCTAATTTAAAAAATGAAACTGCTAGGAGTTTTGATTAACAGAGGCATAACTACCATACTCTGTGTGGTCATTTTTACATTAATCTATCCTCAAAGAATCCTTTCCAAAACATGAATAGTAAAATTTGTAAACAATAATAGATTTATGATACAGAAATAATGTCAATCAGAATTAGTCATCTTAACAAAAGAGCTAATTAAAGACAATTCACATTTCCCAGATCCCTAATATTCAGGTTCATGCTACCTGAAAAATTATGTTAGTAAGGACTATATTTGCTATAATTAGCATAACAAGCTTTTTTTTAAAGGCTGAAAATAGTCACTTCCAAGATAATAGTTTATATACATTTCATATTGTTTTCTAGCTCTGAAGAAGTCTCTTAAGAGTTTATTTGAATTTAAATATTGGAAATAATTATACCATCATTTTAGTGGTTTTCATCAAGAGATGATTTGTATATGAATACAATGAGGCCATTATCTTTTACTTACACAAAAGGTTCCCCCAAGGGATCCTACAGGGGAACTTTACAAATCTCAGTGGCTAAACTAAGGCATCTTCTGCTAAATTAGCAAGAGCCAGCCCAAGTCAGAGGCTCACCTACATATAACTAGCATCACAGGCCCACATTTCAGCTGGTGATTCCAACCTTCAGAGTACAGAAGAACCATCTCTATTACCCAACTACTGGGACACTCAAGTCATTTCAGCTAGCTTTAGTTATGTACATAATCTTCTTTGTGAATAGGTCTGAAGTGATTCAAATGTTAATTTGTCCATGAATCTGGAACTGAAGCCAAAATTTCAACAGTGTAGGTTGAAAAGGAAAGGTAGCCTTTCTTGATTTCTTGAGGAAAATTTAATTGCTTGCTTGAGCCAATGAGGGCAATAAACTCCAAATCTACTAAAACAACTTAATCAGTTGAAATATTGCCAGCAAAGGGAAATTCAGTTGAAATAATTTGAAAATATTGCCAGCAAAGGGAAATTTAATCCTTGTGGCCATCTTACTCTAAATTATTATTATTTTTATTACTGTTTTAAATTATTTTACCACTGTTATGTCAGTCATCACCACATTGTTATCATCACCATGTGTGTTCCTTAGACTATTAACAAAAAGGATTTATTTTATAGCAGTTGACAATTTCATAAATCCAGTAGATCATTACAATCTCCCCACAGAACAAACTGGTAAAGTACATCATTTCTCCACTCTCTTTCAAAAATACCTTAAAGAAACCCATGTTCAACTTTGTCAAGTAACTTGTCCAGGGCCACAGAGTACTAATGAGGGGCAGGGGCTTGGAACCAGTTCTCACTCGACTCCCACATTTTTTTCGGCTGCTCTATGCTCCCTTTCAATAGCAGCTGTTCCATTGGGATTTAAGAGAATAGAGGTAGAATTACTGATTCCCCAGTTGACTCACGGCTCCCCTGAAAGCAACTGTTGCCAAAACTATTTTGGTATTGCCTCCTAGAAACATCATGTTGATTCTTAGGATGATGAAGACGGCTACAAAGGCCTTTGAATACAGACACTTCCTCCACTCCATCACTGCCTGTGGCTCTGGGTACCTTAGAGTCTCTCCTGAAGCTTTGTTTTTTCTCCTCTTTCATGAGGATAATGCCAACAGCTACACCTCAGAAGCCAGTTGTGTGGCTTACATGACGTAATACATGTAAAGCGGGAAGTCGAGTATCTCCCTCTGACTCCATGCAGAATTCACGTTGTCCAGTTCTCTATCAGGGTTAGGACTAATTTCCCAAACCACAGCTCTAGGCACACCTGCCTCTATTAATTTAAGCCTTCCCTACAAATCCCAACTCACAGCAATCTTCATTTACTTTAAATTCCTTTTGTATTTATGAAAGATTGTGTACTACTTGCCAACATATGGCCACAAAATTGCTGTGTACTTCCTTCACAAAATTTTGTATTGTTCAAAGAGCAAGAACTCTTACCTTCTATGTATTTGTATCTCTCAAACATATGGAAAGTACCTACTATGTGCTATCTGTACTGAAATATCACGCACTTAAAGTAACTATCTGGAAGTGTGCGCCCTCTCTGTTCTCTAACCCCATGTCACAGCAGCGGTAACCAGCACACCAGGAGGTGGAGCTTGGCTCTCGGTACATCCAACCCTGACAAGAACCTGGTCTGGGAAGATAGTATTGTGGCTGCCCTATTAGAAGAAAGGTTAAACAATTTGTCCCAAGTCCACAAACCTACTGAGTGCCAGGACTAGGTTTGGCTGATCCAAACCTACCCATTCATTCCTACTATGATTTCTTATGGGGATTTCGCCTGTACCTGTTGCTTTTCTAATCTTATCACATTAATTTACGCCACCCAAGTAAAAGTGAAAAAGTCCAACAGGGCCTCTCCTCTCAGTGCTGGCAGCCTTTGTACCAGGAGAAAGTATATCCGAGTTGCATAACATAGCCAATGAGAACTGAACTGTTTTCTGAACTCAGAAAACTGCACTTAGAACTGTTTTCTCTACCTCAATCTTCCCTTCCTAGGTAGCTTGAAGTATTCAATGGGAGATGTTTTTTCAAAACAGAGTAAGTATTCTTCTACTTAGAATGCCTCAGGAAAATCACAATCGACTGTTCTTTAATTATTTCTGAAGGGAAAGAGCAAACACACTTCCTTTGGGGTAAAAGAATAAGCCATGAGGAAAAACGATCTGATAACTCAGCACTAATACAGGAAAAATTTAAGACTCATGAATGCTAAATTTAAGAATGTGAGTTGTGAGTCTTAAGGAACGATAATGTCTAGAAGCAGTGGGATGGGGCTCAGTAACCCCCAAGTCCTCTCCAAAGCTACCATGAAGAGGGTGGGACAATGGGTAGGCAGAAGTCTCCAGAAGGTTACAGAGAGCTGACTTTGCCGGTGGGGATAACCCTCAAGGGTCTGGGGGGTAGACACTGAAGATGGTGAGAAGATGGTTCAGTGACAGGTCAGGTGGGGTCAGATGATGGAGCAGCCCTTGAAGTTCAACAGTCACATTTACCTTGATGAAGCAGGTATTTAAGGTTCCTAAACAGCAAAAGGAAATGCTGGTCATGATTACATAGGGTGGCACAGAGCTCAACTCACAGCCCTCCTTGCTGCCAACAGACGTGGCCCTCAGTTGCTACAAAGCTGTATCGTGGGAAAAGCCCTGGGCTATAGGTACAGCCTCTGCCCAGTTTATGCCTCCTCTTGGGCACCTGGGGGGAGGCAGAAGGGAGAAGATGAACAGAGCGGTTACAGGACAAAGGACAGCCATACAGGCAATGAAATTAGGGGCCTTTGAAATGGACCTCCATGACCACTCCAGAGATTAAGAGAGGTTTCATGGCTTGAACCTTGGCCTCGATTTTTGACAACTTTAAAGCCCATCCCAGCTCTGGATTACTAAGGCTTCAGGTACAACTTCACTGAGGGTCAACCTCTTTATCTGTCCAGCCCTGCGGTCCCCACTCCTGTGCAGGTGTGTTTCATGAAGCAGATCCCAATAAACCTGCATGAAGTTCTGACCTAAGACTGTGTTTAAAGAGGACTCATCTAGCAGAAGACCATAGGAGAAAGGACACACGAATCAGAAGCCCCAAAAAGGAAATTATTTTAAGAACCTTTACTACTTTGCACATGAATAGGATAACAGCAATGAAGCTGATGACAAAGGGGATAAAAGTGTTAGCCATTTTGATGAAAACTCTACAAACATGTTGAAAGATTTCTTAGGAGGGGAGAGGAGTCTAACATGACCACTGCCAGATAACCCTAAGGGACTGGTGTCTTTCGGTCTTAGAAAACAATCTCTGAAGGTATTCAGAGTAAAATTTGTGTTGATCCTGTTGAGTTGGAGTTAGCACCATAATCAACTAGAATTACATTAAGTTGTCTGAAATTTGGGGCTGAATCAGTCAAGGCTATTGATGTGGGTTGGGAAATCAGAAAAAAGAGGTAACAGCTGGCATCATAAGGGCAGGTGAACTCACCTGAAGAAGTGAAGACAGGCAAGGTCATGGATTTGCAGGATGCCACAGGAGGTAGAAAGAGGAGACAGATAAGAGAGGAGACCAAGACGCCACATCTCACAAACAAAAATACAGGACACCCAGTTAAATATTGCGAAGGTCATACCTGTGTTTTGAAAACTATTCATTGCTTATCTGAAATTCAAATTTACCTGGGCATACTGTATCTTACCTGTCAACCCTTGGAACTTGGGAAATAAACAAACAGATGAAAAAGAAAAAAAAAACCCTCAGGAAAGAGTGATGTAATAGAAGGAAAGGAAAGATAAATGCTCAGTGGTGGCAGCAAATGGTGTCAAATCAAACATGGTGGTCAGCATGAACAAAAATTGTATAAGGTCGTGAGTTTCTGCTAAGTGAAAGTCACTGATGGCCTTTAAGAGAAAATACCCTGGTTTTTATTCAAATTCTTCTATAAATAATTGATTCCTATGACTGTGTTTTTCTAACATACTGTGTATTGATTAGATTACTCTTTTACCAAATTGTCTCAAAGAAGAGAATTCCTCCAGAAAAAACAGGGCAAATGTTAGTTACTGCAAATCCTCCTGTTCTTCCTAGGGGCAGGTTAAGATTCCTCACAAAACTAACTGGAATCTCTGAAAAGACTGGTTTTCTACATTAATATATGCATTTTACAGGACCACTTAAAATCTTAAAAAACATCATTTTCTCTACAAATTGCCAGTGTGAGTCCATGACTCAAGGGAGCCTACAGCAATTACAAAGAAGACAGTTTTCTAGGTTTATTTCCATGAAATTTAAAAAAAAAAAATCTCCACAGGGAAATGCAAACTACAAATTGCACTTAGTGAACTAGAGTTATTTAAAAAGAGGCATTTAATTTTCAGAACTATGTTGATTCATGGCAATGTATACAGAAAGGACTGTATCTGGGAAATAGGAGCATTAAATAGACCTTGCTGGACGCCCTGTGGGTCACATATGCATAACAAATCATTTCAGTGACTTCCCTTTGTAAACAAAGAAAAATAAACATCCTTCATTAGAAAAGTGGATAGGTTCAAAAAATCCCAGTGCTTGACTGTCATCTCAAATTTGCTTTCCCATTATACTTCATCTCTGAAATACGAACGGTCATAGATTGCTCTCCAATGACACATAAAGCTTCCACTAACAACTCCATGCACAGACCAAAGCAATATATCATTGTACTTAAGGATTTGCCCAGATGCTTTATGAAAGCCCCAAAGCAATACACGGGTTTATCAAATCACTGAAATAATATGCCCATGTATTTCTCTGGTCACATTTTTACATCAGGTAAAGCAGTGTGTATAATAATGTGGTACCAAATTAAGACTTTGGGTAACAAATTACATATAAGCAAAAAATATTGGCCACTTGCTTTTTGTGGGTTTGAAGGTTTTGTTTCACTCAAAACATCTTAGATTAATTAATGTTTTACTTCAAGAAGGCAGGACTTACTACTAAACCCTGCAAAGTCAATGCCACTATTTTTTCTATAATATGCATAAACTTCAAAGTTATGGGGAAATTACTGCCACAAACCAAATTTGCTGTCACTCACGTGCTTGAGTATTTTTGACTTCATTTTTAATGGTTTTGGTAAATCTGAAAGTATAATAGCATGGGCTTATTGGCTAAGTCTGTTCAACAAGCTACTACTGAAGTAGAAATCTCAGAGAAATTTGAGAAGTATCTAGAAATGTAGCTGTTCAAGTTTTAGCTAATCTGCCAGTGATCCCCAATTCTAAAAATATTCAGGCATGCATTTGAAAACAAAAATGTGTGATAAGCAGCTGTTTTTTGCATTTTCCCATTTTCAGACTGATTTAGCTCTCCTGATAGGGCAACACTTGAAACATATTTTCTGTTGCACTAATTACTCCTCCACCATGTGTGATATCAATAAGTTCTGCTATATTAATTGCCTATGAAGTAGCAAGATGTTTAATATTTGTTTAATCTATTTTTCCAGGGATTAATTGGTTTGGGGTGAATCCCTGCCAGACAAGTTTTGACTGTTTTCTAACACGTTCGTAATTCTGCTAGAGAGGACTGTGTGTGAGAGGCTAACAGGAAATATGGAGCAGGAGTTAAGCAGAGTCTGCAGCTCTGGGCCAGTTAATAGCAACTCACTTAAAGGTTAAGTCTTCACCTCTATGATCCTGCCTCTGGCAAGGGACCCATCCTAGTGTTAAGAGCCCTGCTTTGGAGTCAGATGAACCTAGATTTAAATCCATCTGGTAGCCGATTCTGTGGGTTTACAATCTGCTAGTAGCCATAGGTAGATGGTGGGAGATTGGCACTCTCACCCACTATCCAGCATCTGCAATATTCCAAATGTATTGACATAAGAGGGGCAGAAGGAATGACCTTCTCCAGATCCAAATCAACCCTGGAAGTCCCCCGGACGGCAGACATGTTTAACTGTTTCCCACTGCCTCACAGTCTGTATGGTTTAAAGATATTTAGAAAGTAATAGGACAACCATTTATTAAGTGACTATGATGCATTTAGAACTTTTGAAAAATATTACACAGATCTTCATAACTAAGCAAACTTCACCTATCTGTTGCTCATCATAGGAACAGACTCGATTCTATTTTTTAAAAAAGAAAGTGTCAGAGGCCCTACAGAAAAACTAATCTCAGTCTCTAGCAAGAAAATTTTATAATCATCAATAATTCTGTGAAACTGAGTTGTCATCATTAAAACGGCCCCCTGCTGCTGCTGCCGGCCCACACTAGTCCTCAGCTTTAGGTAGGGCAAAAGGAAAGAATATCAGCTCACAGATAACAGGACCGCTGCCAAGCTCCTGCTTATTATTTCCTTCAATTCTTTTTCTTGGGTCCTGTTCAAATTGTTAAAGTTTTTGAAAGCACTACTATCAATTCAATCCTTACGGGTCCACTCAGGGACTTGAGTAAGATGGAATGGGTCCAAAGAGCATAAATGTCTCATACTGAAATTTCCCTTACCTTTCTGCTTCTAAATTTTTCTCACAATATACTACATGGTATGTTTTCCCTACATATGCTATTAATTTACCTTTTTTAAATGAAAATATGAATTATTTGATGGTCTTTTAAGGAGTTCGACCACATTCCAAAATGTCAGAAGAAAATGAAAAATACAGAGTAATCTGAATGACGTGGTTTTTGGCACCTCCTATCAAGATCAAATATAATCGAAGTGAGAGCCACAGCATAAAGATGGGATTCACTGCCAAATCTGTGACCGTCTTCTCCACAGCAATGACTCATGACTTTCGCAACAGCCCCAACCTCTCCTGATCTTGATAGTCCCAACTGCCTACTCTCTCTAGGACTCTGTTCTTTTGTAAAATGACCAGACCAGATTACATAATCACTAATGCTCTTCTCAGCTTTTATATCCCAGGATTCAGTGATTCCTACTGGGATGAATGGCTATCACCCTTGGTTCAGTACATATAATGTGAATTCAATCACATTAGCCCTAAAACTGTTGCCACTCTGACTTTTCCATTTCTGGAAATGGTTCTATCTACCTCAAACTCATCCTTCCAGAAGACACTCAAATCATTCTCAGAATTTACTAATTCCCTTAACTAGACACGATCTTCACTATCTTGTCCCATCTCCTCTTTTCCAGGTGTTCCATGAAAGGGTTATATATGCAAAGCACCCCCAAATGCTGAAGGAGCCCAGAAACCAAAGAATGAGGCAGAGAAATAAAAGGGGTTTTACTGGGGAAAACTTCTAGACAGAAGGGTGGTGTTGGGCAGCCATAAAACAGGTACATCTTTGTTAACCCCAGACCCAGGGCTTATATATCACAGAGAAAGTGGATACGTGTTTTGTGAGATATAATTAAAAGCAACCTTCCAGAACAGGCAAGAATACTATATGCGTATAATAACCTGTAATTTGCATGATAACATCAAGGTTGCTTTAATCTAAAGGCAGGATTTAGGGTGAGTACATGATTTTACACCAAGGATGGAAAATAAAATAAAAGTCAAAAAGGCCAGGCACCGTGGCTCACACCTAACACTCTAGGAGGCTGAGGTGGGAGCTCAGGAGTTCAAGACCTGCCTGACCAAGAACGAGACTCCACCTCTACTAAAAACAGAAAAAGGAGTTTGAGACATGACCAAGAACAAGACCCTGCCTCTACTAAAACATAGGTGTGACAGACACCTGTAGTTCCAGCTACTTGGGAAGCTGAGGCAGGAGAACTCACCTGAACCCAGGACTTTGAGTTTGTTGCGAGCTAGGCTGAGGCCAAGCACCCTAGCTTGGGGCAACAGAGTGAGATTCTTCTCCAAAACTAAAAATCCAAAGATACTCTTCTAAGGAAGGTATTGCAAGAATGGAAAACAAGCGCCACATGTACTCAATATAAACTGGAACTAGCTAATTAACATTTATGTGCACATACGGAAGTCAAACTCAACAGAAATCAAGGGCGAGGTGGGGGTGGGTGGGGGGTAAATTCACACCCACCAGGTACAATGCACATATTTTAGGTGAAGGGCACACTTAACAACTTTGACTTAAAACATACAGAAGCAAATTATGTAACCAAAATGGGTGTACCCCAATAATATTCTGAAGTTAAAAAAAAAAAAAAAAAAGGTCAACATCAGAGCAGCATCCAAGATAAAGTTACGCATGTTGTCTCTACAACAGGCTTCCTAACATTTCCTACAGATTCTAGGAGGTATTCTGGTTTTCTCCCCACCAACCATCCCAGATGCCTGGGCTACATTAATGGTCCAGCATCAATAATTAAACTCATGCTATAGTAATGAATGCAATAGCAACAATAATCTATTTTTTAAAATAGAAGTCTTAAAATCTAACACTTTGGATTGAACAATACCCAGATTATCTTTTTAGTACAATAACAGTGAACACAAACAACAGCTAGCATTTTCACTACAAAACTTCAGGAGCAACCCACACACCCTGTGGCAGAGAGATTTAATTCCCTGTATGCCAGCCAAACTGGTGGTAGGGCTGTGTGCTGGGGGGAGGAAGTGCCATTCCTACTTCAGCCACCTGCCCTAGCAGGCATGCCTCGCTCTGTTCATTTCTCTTCATATGAATCCTCTCTACCCTTGAGGTTTCCGCCCAAATCCCATCTCCTCCATGACCATACCAGTGATCCCTTCCTCTTTCATTCAGAAACCACTGTCACCCTTTTGATTACTGCTTAAATTCTATTAAAACACAAACTGAACTCTGGCTTAATTCTACTTTGGAAAAAAGTTGAAATATGACTAGTCAGCTCTGGATTCATATGACAACCTTAGAACATAAGAGCCCAAGAAGTTACTGCTACATGAAAACAACTGACTATACCATAAAGCATAATATACTATGTGCTAAAAGACAAGTGTATATGAGATGGAAAAAAAACAATAAGAAAATAAACACAAGAGCACAAAGGAAGAAAGATTATTTCTATAAAAGCCAGAAAGAATTCAGGGCAGAGGTAGCATTTTAATAAAGTTTTTTTAAAAATGGTCCAGGCATAATTGGGAGAGGACTCAGGTTTGGAAAGGGAAGGAGACATCCCTTCCTCTGAGAAGTAATTTCTCATCTGCTGTTCCATTCTGGAGTCATGGAAGTTCAGCAACTCAGTTGCCATTTACAATTTGTTCCTAGGCTGCATGAGTTATATAATTTTTCTCCTTGCATTGGGTTATTTTCTCTCGCTGACAAATCGTATACTGTGATTAAGACTGTTTGTTAAAATCTGACAGACAGCAAGGAAGATGTTTTTAAAAAGCTCTGATGTAAAATGTGGACATGTTCTGTCTGAATGCAACAATGCCCAGGCACTGACAGTTTCTAACTCACTCTTCCCTTCAACAGACTTTTGTAATTACATTCCTAAAATGCAATTGGTAACATTTTAATCTTTCTCTATTAATGAATTGAAGATCTTTGAGAATAGGAGGTATCAGTTACAAGATGTTACATTCAATAAAATGTTTATTTCTGTTAATAAAAGTAATATCTGTTTAGGGGATTTGAAAAATAGAGACAAAGATACTAAGTCACTAGTGTTAATATTTTAATTTTCTCCCTTTTTTGAGTAAGCAGATAAACTGTGTGTGTGTGTGTGTGTGTGTGTGTCTGTGTGTGTGTATATATATATATTTTTTTTTGGGGGGGGGAACAGAGCCTCAAGCTGTCACCCTGGGTAGAATGCCATGGCATCACAGCTCATAGCAACCTCCAACTCCTGGGCTTAAGCGATTCTCTTGCCTTAGCCTCCCAAGTAGCTGGGACTACAGGCGCCCACCACAACACCCGGCTATTTTTTAGTTGTTGTTGTTTGGCAGACCTGGGCTGAATTCAAACCTGCCAGCTCTGGTGTATGTGGCTGGCACCTTAGCTGCTTGAGCTACAGGCACCAGGCTAACATATAAATATATTTTAATACGATTAGGAGAAAATGATTATAATTAATTGAGGTATAGTTTACAACTTTAAAATATACCCTATAAGTATAAAATTCAACAATTTTTAATGAACACTGGAGAGGGGTACCAAAAATTGTATATACATTGTTATCTACGTATTATTTTTCAAAGTTGAATTGAATTCCAGTAGCAACATGTAGTTACCACATTTACTCAAAACAATGGCACTAAGCAAATGAATGCTAGCATCACTATGAGACAGGCCCCAATAGGGTAGCTTTTTTTCTCAAAATGTGCACACATTTTTTTGGCACCCTCTGCATAATGAGTTCTGTAGCCATTACTGTCACTCATGTTTGTTTGTTTTGTATTCTTCCAACCACAGGTATTATTTCTACTATATCGACATCAACCAATTTTTGTTAACCAATCTTATTAAACTATAATTCAGGGGTCCTCAAACTGCGGCCCGCCTCGGACATTTATCCAGCCTGCCAGGTGTTTTTGCTGCCGCTACCTGTCCTGCTTAACAGCTGACTCATCCCAGGCCCACAGTCCAGCTCTCCAAAGGGTCTGAGGGACAGTGAACTGGCCCCTGTTTAAAAAGTTTGAGGATCCCTGCTATAATTTACCAACTGTAAAATTCACCAATTATAAATGTATTGATTCAGTGGTTTTTTAATAAATTTATAGAGACATCCAATCATAAACACAACCCAACTTTGGCACATTTTCAATTCACCAGAGTAGTGATACAATACTTTCAGTCAATCCCCACTTCCAGCTCTAGCCCCAGGCAACCAGGAATCTGCTTTCTTTCGCTATACAAAAGCCTTTTCCTGGAATATCACATATATACAACCAGGTTTTTTAACTCAGCATAATATTTCTAAGGTTCAAACACACTGAAGCATGTAACCAGTAGTTAGCTCCTTTTTATTGCTGTACAAATGAATTGATAAACAAAACAGACACTTAGATTATTTCCTGATATCGGCTATTCTATATATAGCAACATTAGAAATATTTACGTACATGTCTTTGTGTAAAATCATGTTTTCATTTCTCTTGGGTAGATAATAATAGGAGTGAAGTGACTGACTTCTATGATACCATAATATTTAACTTTCAAAAGAACTGTCAAACTGTTTTCCAAAATGGCTGTAGCATAAACCAATATTCCCAACAGAAGTATTTAAAGATTTCAGTTACTCCTCATCCTTGCCAACACTTGGTAGTGTTGGTCTTTTCCATTATAATCATGGTATTTAATGTGTAGTAATACGTCAATGTGGTTTAATTTTAATTTCCTTTAGGACTAATGACTTTGAGCATCCTTTTACGTGTCTTCTTGGGTGAAACATCTATTCAAATCTTCTGCCCACTTAAGAAAAAAATGTGTGTGGGGGGGTGTCCTCTCTTTATTGAGCTTTGGATCTCTTTATATGTTTTATGTATTTTTAGATATAAATCTTTTATCAGATATATTATTTGGGAATACTTTCATCCAATTTGCGACTGGTCTTTTCATTTTCTTAATGGTTTCTTTTGAAAGCAACACTCCAACTTATCAACTATTTTCAGTTATAAATTTGTTCTTGTTTTCATATCTAAGAAATCTTTGCCAAATAAAAGGCCACAGCAATTTTCTACCAAGTTTTCTCCCAGAAGTTGTATAGTTTTATTAGAAGGACATAATCAATCTTAAATTGTATTTGTGTATGATTTAAAGGTCTAAATTAATCTGTTTGCATTTGAATATCCAATTGTCACAGAATCATTTGTGTCATTATTTTCATTTTTGTTTATTTTATTATTTTCTTTTTTAGAGATGGATTATGTTCTGCTACCTATAGCAGAGTGCAGTGGCCAGATCATAGTTCACCGGACTCAAGTGATCCTCCTTTCTCAGCCTCCCAAGTAATTGGGATCACCAGCAGACACCACAACATCTAGATAATGTTTATTTTTTCTCAGAGATGGGGATGGGAGTCAGACATTGCTATGTTGCCTACTCTGGTCTCAAACTTCGAAAACTTTGAGATTCCAGAAGTGTTGGGATTATAGGTATGAGCCACTGTGCCTAGCTAGCACCATTTGTCAAAACACTATCATTTCTCCATTGAATTGCCTTGGGAACTTCCTTAAAAATCAACTACTCAGGGTGGTGTCTGTGGCTCAAGGAGTAGGGCGTCGGACCCATATACCAGAGGTGGCAGGTTCAAACCCAGCCACAGCCAAAAAAAAAATCAACTACTCAGATGGCTCCCGTAGCTCAGTGGGTAGGTCGCCAGCCACATACACCGAGGCTGGCAGGTTCAAAATAATAATAATAATAATAATAATCAACTACCCACAAACACAAGGGTTCATTCTAGTCTAAGGATCAGTATGTCCATTTTTACACCAATAACTCATTGTCTGGAATGCTATAGCTTTACACAAAGTTTTGAAATCATACTCCTGTAAGCCTTCCCACTTGATTCTTTCTTAAAACACTTTTGACAATTCTATCTCATTGCATTTTCATGTGATTGTGGAATCAGATTTCTCCCCCTCCTTTCTGTTATTATTTTCATACATAGTACATCTACATATGTTTTATATCCAAAAATAGAGTGTTATAATTTATTGCACTAAATAATGTATTTTTACAAATTAGGAGGAAAAAAAGAAAAGGTATAGAATCTCTTAATTTTTACTGACATACTTGCCATTTCTGGTATTTTTTTCTTTTTTCTTTGGAATTAAGTTATTGCTTAGTGTCATTTTTTATTTCCAGTCTAACAGCCCGCCTTTAGTATTTCTCTCAGTCTTTACTGATGGAAAAAATGTGTGAGCCTTCATTTTTGAGGGATAGTTTGTGAGCAGACTTTTAGTTATCGGGGCTTTTGGAGTTTCCTTTTCTCTTGTTTTTAGGCATTTTGAATATGTCATTGTGTTGCCTTCTTGCCTCTAGCAGTTCTCCTGTATGCAATGAGTTATTTTCTTTTCCCTGCCTCTTTTCCTTTCCCTTTAAACAGTTTGACTATAATGGATCTAGTCTGGGTCTCTTTATGTTTGTCCTAACTGCTGGTCACTGATCTACTTAAATGAATAGACTAATTTTTTAACAAATTTTGTAATTTGGGGATAATTATTTCTTTCCTAAAAATGTTTTTTTCCATTTCTCTCTCCTCTTTCTAGATCTGTCAAATTCTTTTCCAGAAAGTATATTCTAATATACATGTACATCATATATCTATTTTTTGAAATGAACATAAATAAGTTTCCTTGTTTGCCATCTTCTTCAAGCAGCTCTCTAAATATTTAAGAAAATTTATCTTAATCTAGAGCTTGAGGACATGTAAGAAACGAAACCCTGTAAGTGGTCAGGATATCTGTCATGAATTGCTGTTCACAGTTTGTCACCATCTAACTATTTCCATGTTACCACTAAGCAGTACATAGACTTAGGTGGCAAAACAATATAACAGCTTCTCAAATACTGAGAAGTAATAAAGTTGTGCCAGTGGGTTGCCTTTTTTTAAAGTAACATGTTGTATTGATATTTATGGCCATCACGAAAAGCAGCTTACATATAGATTATAAATTCCTATAACTTTTTTTAAACTAGCCAAAAAAATGTAAAGGGAAGGATATGTTACTTTTAAATACTTGACCCCTGTAAATATCCAAACTTACTAGCAAGCTGTGTGACACAGGACAATATAGTTATCTTCAGGTCTCAATTTCCTCCTCTGTAAGTTGGAGATATTCCCTACATGTAACACAGGATTATGGTGAGAAGTAAATGAGGTTGCATTGTTAAAACACTGGCAAGGTAGGAATTGAAAAAGTCCACAGGAATTTTTGAACAGTTATAAATATGTTCAGATCAGAACTGGTTGTATAATACTTCTAAAAATATCTTAAATACAAAAGTATCATAACTCAATTTATATTTCCAGTTGACAAAAGGGAACAAAATGTAATATAAAATTTTTACAAATTGAAAGCAGCCAAAAAAATCAGTCAAGTAATTTTTTAAAAAACCCAACTTTATCTTTTAAATTAATGACAGGAAGAAAATACTATATGGTTTTCATAGTTTTGAAAGTCACATGATCTAACAACTTAGCAATTGTGTTGCTATCAATTGGCAGACACCCATCAAATTACTCAGACTTACAGAAAATAACAATCGTGGCTCACTTAGAATCTCAGTCTAGACTCACCGATTTTTACCTTCCATTTACAAAATTCTTGCCTGTCAATTGTAAAATGCTCTGAAGCAATTCATGTTAATTTTTGCAGTGACAGACGAAAGGTGTTATTATTAGAGGGCTTAGAAGTATTTTAACACAATAAATGTACATCACATTAAAGCATGTGTATGAAAAACACTGATAATGCAATTATAGATCCTCTATCTGGGTTAATGGTTCATGCTGGCACTATTATTTTAATCAGGAAGTTCTAATACTGTCATGTAGTCGCTACTTCATTTCAAAAAAAGGTGGAAAATGAAGACAAAATATGTTAAATGTTACTCATGATCACGTAGCCAGTAGCATAGTCTCTGCCAAGCCTGAAAATTTTCCAACTTCACCTCTATGCTTCTTAGCTTCCTGAAGATAATCTGTGCACAGTTTTCATAATGTGGATTTCTTTCTCATAGCAATGCAGTACAGTAGAATAAAAAGAAAGGACTTGAGACTCAGCACCCGTAGCTCAGTGAGTAGGGTGCCACCCACATATACCAAAACTTGTGGGTTCAAGCCTGGCCAGCGCCTGCTAAACAACACCAACTGCAACCAAAAAATAGCCAGGCATTGTGGCAGGTGCCTGTAGTCCTAGCTACTGGGAGGCTAAGGCAAGAAAATTGCTTAAGTCCAAGAGTTTGAGATTGCTGTGAACTGTGATGCCATAGCACTCTACCAAGTGTTAGATAGTGAGACTCTGTCTCAAAAAAAATAAAAAAATGGGCGGTGCCTATGGCCCAAAGGAGTAGGGTGCCGGTCCCATATACCAGAGGTGTCAGGTTCAAACCTGGCCTCGGCCAAAAACTGCAAAGAAAAAAAAAAAAAAATAAAGAACTTGGGAGTTTAGTCACTCACGCAGTCACTCAATACGTACCAAGTGCCCATGTTGTTCCAGGTACAAGTTACATTGGTTGGGAACCTGTCCCTCAAGGCTATATGTGCCCCCCGCCCCCAGTGTGGCCCCTTGACCAACTCCAAAGATCCAAACTGAGCTCCGAATCTGTCATTTAATGATTTGTGTGACTTTGGGCAAACATCTTTGTAGACTCTGTTTCTTAATTAGCAAAATTAAGGTAACATCAACATTCCTCATGGTATTGAAAAATTCAGTGAGATGATATACTTGAATATGATTGTTAAGGTTCTCAATTTAGGTACAACTGACCTGTTATCTAAATTGCACCAAGCATAAACAATTGCCACACAAATGCCAGACCTCAAACCCACTGATTGAACTCGTTACCTTTCCCATACTCCACCCCCCTCACCTCAGCCCCTAACCATAGCCCCTCTTATTATTTGTGCCACTATCTACACCAGGTATCCTCAAACTTTTTAAACAGGGGGCCAGTTCACTGTCCCTCAGGCTGTTAGAGGGCAGGACTGTGGGCCCAGGACTAGTCGGCTGCTAAGCAGGACAGGCACCAGTGGCAAAAACACCTGGCGGGCCAGATAAATGTCCTAGACAGGCCACATGTGGCCCATAGGCCGTAGTTTGAGGATCCCTAACCTACATAATGACCCAAGCCAAAATCCTGAAAGTCACCTTGAACACCTCTATCTCCATCAAGTTCCATGCCCAGTCAAACACCAAGCCCTACAAGGCATCTCTCTTAAGTCCCTCCCAAACACATTCATCTCCTGACCGCCAAGGCCTTTCTCAGGCTCTCATCATTTTTGCCCTAAGTACTTCAATACCTCTTAATACTTACATAGTATCCATGACCTGAACTGAAAATAACAACAAAAATATGCATATTAAAGAGTGAGATTCCTTCGTCTCTTACTCAATCCCCATAATGTGGGCAGCAAACTTAAATTCTTAGGCAGATTAAATAATCCTTCCCTATAGAAACTGAAGCTTCCTCCCAAGGAAAGCCCACCAACCCTTTGAAAAATGATGGCACAATTAGTGTGTTGAAAAACACTTACTAATAAACAGGTAAATTCAGAACTGTCTAACCTGAACACAGAATCACCAAATCCTAAAGTTTTTAAGATCGCGGGAAGATACCTACTTTAACTTCGTACCCATTGCATAGGGTCAGATGTTGGATTACACAAAGTCACTAAAAAATATGTTTATATTCTGCTTGTTAACTTAGAAATCATTACAAGAGGATGAAAAATTCACAACACCAATATTGAGAAAGCACAAGCATGGAAACAAATGTTTGCCTTCTCTCCCCCTCCCCAGCACTGTCTTCTGGGTTCTGTCCAGAAGGAGCTTACGCCCCAGGAAGCTCTTCCCACCCTGACCATTCTCTCTACTTAGCTTCCAGGAGCTCGAGAATGGGAGGAAATGAAGGCCTGAGTTCTCTCTGGCAGATGTCCTCTCTCCACTAGGAAGGTGATATGGTAAGATGTGTCTTCACATCCACATATTTGAAAAGATGATTTAGGTGATAATCAAAAATGATTAGAAACCTATCGTTTATGTTCTATTTGATCATCAGAACTACATATTTGTTCAACTGTCTGTCTGTATTAAAAAGACATTTCCAGAGCAACCCGGGAATCCAAACAAGATTTACAATATTTTTTCGAGTGAATGTGTCTGAAATCCTAACATTGTATAGAACTGTGGAAGCAGACCTTTATCCTATCTATTTAGGACCTTTGAGTATCTCCATTATACCAGTTCTCCCTGCTTCCAACCCAGACTAAACTACCAATGTCTCAATCATATCCACTCTCCTGACAGCTATAATCTGTCACACAGCCACAGTTCATGAGACATTCAATCACCTAGGAAAAATGATATTTTTCTTAAAAATAAAAGCAAATAAACAACAGGCTGGGTGCAATGGCTCATGCCTATAATCCTACCACTTTGGGAGGCCAAGGCAGGTAGATTGCCTTAGGTCTGGAGTTCAAGACCAGCATGAGCAAGAGCGAGACCCCGTCTCTAAAAATAGTCGAGTGCTGTAGCAGGCACCATAGTCCCAGACATTTGGGAGGCTGAGGCAAGAGGATCATTTGAGCCCAAGAGTTTCAGGTTGCTATAAGCTATGATGCCACAGCTCTCTACAAAGGGCAACAAAGTGAGAATCTATTTCAAAAAAAAAAAAAAAAGTAAATGAATAATAACAAAAGAGTGTATTTATAGAGAAACAAAACCAAATCACCTTGGAGAAAGTTAATACATTCGTTCATGTAATATATACAAATTTCAGCAAAAAGAAAACCAAAGAGTATTATTAAAACCAATATATAGTACATTTCTCTCCCAAGCTTTCTACAGCACAATGAAGGTCCCAATCCACCACTATCAAATCTCTCTGTGAAATTGAGAAGAATAAATACTTGTACTGGGATGAATAGTTTCTCCCAAAAATTCATATCCACCTTAGAATGTGACCCAAGTTTGTCGATAAGGTCTTTGCAGATGTAATTAGCTAAATTAAGATGAAACCATACTGGATTAGAGTAGGATCAAAATTAAATTACAGGTGTCCCTACAAGAAGAGGAGAAGACACAAAGAGATACACAGAGATCTCTGCCTGAAGATGGAAGCAGAGATTGGAATGAAGTAGTTCTAAGTCAAAGAACACCAGAAACTGCCATCAGTCACCAGGACACAGGAAAAGGCAAGTAAGGATTTCTTCCCTACCAGTTTAATTTTACTATTTTTAAGAGACAAGGTCTTTCTCTGTCACCCAGGCTAGAGTGCAGTGGTGCCATCAAACTCCTGAGCTCAAGTTTCCTCCAGCCTCAGCCTGCCAAGTCATGGGATGACAGGCACCAGCCACTGTGCCTGGACCCTATGGCCTTCAAGGGTAGATTCTGCAGTGTGACTGCCCAAGTTCAACTGTTTACTCTACCACATATTAAATGTGACCTCAGGTGAGTGACTTAATCTCTCCGTGCCTAATTTTCTTCACCTTAAAATAGAAATAATAGAATTCACCTTAAAGGGTTTTTAAAAATGAAATGAGACGAGGTTCTGGCCGTGTATGCACAGTGTGCAAGCAAACACTGAATACTGTCTGTTGACATTTTTACCATTCTAATCTAAAATTATTTCCTATTAGAGTTATCTAGCTTTCTTTTTAAGTGTAACTTTCACCTAAGAAAATCATCAGATATTTTAAAAAAAAAGGAAATACATGAAAGGAAATAATTATTTCCCTTACTTTTATGCCTTATCTGGGGAAATCTTAAGATAAAACATTTATAGATACATAGAACATCATACCACAGAATAAGAACATACACACTTTTTTTAAATGTGGAATACCTTAAGACACTCATCTATTCCCTTTCCGACCTTTCCTGTGTTTCCTGACCCTTTATGAATACCACCCCAGACCATGGCAATATCCCACACGAACACGAAATTAAAATAGAACGGCTGGTCCTCAGCATTGCTGCTTAATTTCTCTAAGCTGTCATCAAAGACAAAAATGAGTTTCAAAGCTCCTGAACCTGCATACTCTAGCTCAATAAGATAAAATTCAAAGTCTATCTTTGGACATAAATTTAGGTAATATTAGGGTTGCTTGCAAGGGTTTCCACTTTAGGTGAAAATTATGTGCTAAAATCCAAATTCCTAGATAAGCCTGTAAGTGGCAAGCAGGCACTTGAAAACTACTTTACTGTGCCCGGCGCTTTCGTATTTTGAGTTCTTCCTGCTGTTGACATTTTGTGAATGAGAAATTGATCAAAACAGCAGAGGAGAGGGAAACTCAAATTCAAGTGTTTCATCCAACTGAACAAGCCATGCTGCTTCCTTATGCATGTAAAAATGAACATATCCCAAGTGTCTTCCACCTTGTCCTAAATATTTCAAGTTCTACCACTAGTTACACGGAGATGTTATGGGGCATGAACTTCTAGAACTATTAACAGAGAAAGATAAAAAGGCTGAGCGATCATGACAGCTTTGGGTTCTACACATAAACAGCAGAAAAATGTGGCTAAGAAAGGTAGGAATGAGAAGGCCAGAGAGAACCAAAACTGACCCAGAGTTTAATCCTTCCTCCTTATGTAGGGTCACTGATCTCCACTCAAAATCACTTGGAAGTCAAACTTTATTAGAAGGACAACCCTTCTTTTATTCAAGACATTTCCTCTATTCATAGGAAAATGTCATTTTGTGACCAGTTTTTCCAAGCCTCAACAATTCATCGAACGTTTCCTGATCTCCAGAACATTCAAAAATCTGAGTTTAATGATTCCTTGGGAAATTAAGACCACAATTCTAAGGCCGAGTCGCTAAGAGATGGCATGATCCAACTCCTGTTTTCTGAGGGCTGGGTTACTGGGGCCCAAAGTCATTCAGTGGTGTTACAGGTGGAACTGTGTCCCCCAGAAAATTCATGTTGAAATCACAACCCCAATTCCTCAGAATGTGGAGACACAGGGAGAAGACAGATGACACCTACCAGCTAAGGAGAAAGGCCTGGCACAGACCCTTCCCTCTCGGCCCTCATGAGGAGGGCCATGACATCTTGCTCTCAAACTTCAGCCTTAGAACCATGAGACGACAAATTTCTGTTGTTTAAACCAACCAATCTGCAGCTCTTGGTTACAACAACCTTAGCAAATTAATACAGGTGGCTTGTCTTATATTGTACAGGGATGAAAAACAAAATTAGAATCAAAACTCAGCTTTCCTAACTCCAATATCCCTGGGTGTTCCCACCTCACTACACTACCTTGCAACTACCTTCCTGTTTTCACTCAAAGTTCTCTTCTACAAAAATCTTACACTTGTTCAACTTCTTAAGGACCATGGCAAGTACAGACTGCTCATGCTAAATGCTTTTGTGAGCTTTACTGCCACCTTGCCAACAAGACATTTTCACATAGGGATCTCAGGGGCTCAAAATCTGTAAAACCCAAACCAATCACTCCAAAAAGTCAGTATTGATACTGTTCTGGAATCTAACAAGATCTAGGTACAAGATCTGACTCCTTACACTAGTCGTCTAACTTCTCTGAGCCTCAATTCCATATAGATTCTATAAACAATGTAAGTTGTATTTAAAATAAAACTGCTTCAAAGGGCTAATGTGAAGATTAAGTTGCATAACAGCCTTTCAAACTGTAAAGCATTAACAATGATTCTATGTGCAATCAAAACCCATTTCTATTTCTGGCATAATTTTTTCATTCATCAAATTCAAAACCATTGATATTTCCTTCCCGTATCATTTACAGCCAATAATTCGCCTAACTCCGGCATTCTTTCTAGACAACATCATTTTTTGTCACTGCCTTCAAATAAACCCATCATTTCAAATCTGTACTACTTTGAATGACTGATTTATCAGCTTCCAGTTTCCTCATTATCTAATCTATATCATGTCCTAATAATCAGATTTCTCTTCCTAATATGCACAGAGACTCTCTAACCCATGGAACAAAGTTCTACCTACACAGCTCTGCATTCTACAATTCTACAACCTAACTGTGGCTGAAGGCCAATTCCTAAACTCATCTAAAGGCTTAAAAGGAAATCATGTTGCCTGCCAAACCCAGCCTTCAGTGTGTTGGGGATTCACTGCTCTTCCATGTGGCCTTGACCCTACTAATTGTTAATGTGCTCAAGGGCCTTGCCTCACACCAGCCAATGTGAACAAGTAGACCATCAACAATTTGAATTTGACCTGTTTGACTTGCTTCCAACATCATTATAAACTTGCTCTTTACCTTGAACCAGGACTAGTACCAAGAGCAAGGTTAGGCAAGTTAATTCTAGTGCACACCCTATACACTAGCCATCATGCCACTGGCCAGTTTCCTTTTCCTTCAGCTTCCTTCTTGGCCCAGCATCCTTTGCACCTGTCCTCTTTCACATTCAGGATCTACCATCATCTAATTCAATAGCAGGTTTAGCCTTGCCTTTCTCCACAGCTAATAGGAATCCATTGTTCTATCTCAGCCAATGGTTTTCAATCATGTCATACCCGATACCCTCTTTATAACAAATTTTTTTTACTTTTTTTTGCCTTTGAAACCTACTAAGAAATGAAATTCATACATAATAGGATATACGCACACACATAATTTCAAACATTCGTATGTACATATAATTTCAAATATATTAATCTCCATTTTTATGTAAGTGAAATACAAAAACAGAAAAAGTGTCAGGTCAGTGATTCACACCTATAATTCCATCACTTTGGAAGGCTGAGACAGGAGGATCACTTGAGGCCAGGAGTTTGAGGCCAGCCTGGGCAATATTGCAAAACTCCTGTCCTTACAAAACGTAAAGAAATTAGCTGGGCATGGTGCCATGTGCCCTCAAACCTAGTTACTCGGGAGGCTGAGCCAGAAGGATGACTTGAGTCTAGGAGTCTGAGGCTGCAGTAAACCAGTGAGCTAAGATTGTGCTGTTGCGCTCAAGCTTGGGAAGCAGAGCAAGATCCTGTTTCTTAAGCACAGATTAGGGGGAGAGAAATTTATAATAAAATAAGGTCTTTAAATATGTAAATGGCCAGGCACAACTATACCAGAAAGCACAGAAGAGTAGTGCTCACATCTATACATAGACTCTGCATAAATATAACCACTGCAATGCAGACTAATCAGGAGTGCTACATTAGAAACTTAAGTAACACAACCAGTATTGGCATTGTTTACATGGTTTTCCAAAATCTGAACAAGTGGTAGTAAAGTTTTAAACAAAAAATATATATATATACAATTTTCCCTTGATTATACACCATAATTATATTCCTGAATAATTTGGTACATATTAAAATATAGCATACTTTTTGTTTATATGTGAAATAGGTTATAGGCCCAGGCAAATTCAAACAGATTTTTCTCTTGCATTAATGCCTAGTAAAACATTTGAAAGGCTTGTGGGACACGTGCTAACTGTTCATTGTATTAAAACTTTTTTAAAACAGCTTTACAGAACTTTTTTCTATAAATGGCCAGAAAGCATATACTTTAGATTTGGAGGACCATACTGTCTATCGAAAGTACTCAACTATGTCTAAGAAAGAAGTCACAGATAATATGAATGGCTGTGTTCAGATAAAACTCAATCTACAAAAATAGGCAGTGGGTCCCAGGCTGTAGTTCCCCCCATCCCCCCACATTAGTGTGTCCCATGCATTGCAAAATGCCTTGCTCCCAACCACTAAATGTCAGGTGTACAGGCCAATTACTGTGCTGACAAAAACACCTCCTGTGCAGCAGTAACTGCCCAACCCTCCCACTCTCACCAACTGAGAACTCCTGATCTCAACTATTCCTTTTCATAGCACTTTGCATTGCTGGTCTCAGAGGCTCCTTTTCCATGCCCATAAGTCATCCTCAATTTACTCTTTATTGTTTCTCCAGCTTATACCTTATAATGTGAGACTCAACTTCCACTTTACCTCCTTTCACGACTGGAGGAATCTTTAAAAAGATCTATGATCTTTTTAAAATGATGTGGCACTGATACGCCACCACATTTTGTTCACTTATTATCTATATATTCAATCTCCACCTGGAAGGCAACTTCCTTGAAGGCGCAAAGTCTATCTAATACTCTGTCATATTTACAGACTCTAGGTTATTAATTTTCCTTCAGTTACTCACTATTACAGAGTAATTGCCATGCTAGAGGTTAAAGATACAGCAGTGAACAATTAAACAAAGTCCCTGATCTCATGACGATTATCTACTAACAGAGTGGGGAGAAAACTGTTCCAGATTCCAATGAGAACTACAATGGAAATAAAGAGATGGTGATATGATGAGTGAAGAAGAGCAAAATGATGGTCAGCTGCTATATTAGCTAGAATGAGCAAAAGAAACTTCTCTGAAAAGAGAAGCTAACACCTGTCATCTGAAAACAAACAGGGAAAAATATTCCAACCAGGTGGAAAAGCCTGTTTGAAATCCCTGAGACAGGAAATCATGCGGCATGTACGCAAGAAATCAATCACACCGTACTTTAAAAAGAACAGACATACTATTTAGGTTTTCAAAAGATTGCATTGGCTACAGAATGCAGAAGGGACAATAAGAAGGTAAGAGACGTGAAGAGTACAATTAAGAAGCTACTGTGAAAGTTCAAGGAAGAATTGATGAAATCTTGGATGGGGGTGGCAATGAAAAGAGAGAACGTGGACAGTATGGGTTTCATTTAAAGAAGTAATTAATAGGTTTTGGTCTTGGACTAGATTTGAGTGGAGGGAGCCCTGAATGCTGACAGAACTAACACAGGGGGAATATGGTTTGAGTTTCACTTGGATGTGTTATAGCTGAAGTGACTGTTATCTAATGATCATTTTTGAACCAGCCTTGCATTCCTGAAATGAATCTCATCAGTACTGAAGTACTATCCCCTTCACATGTAACTGGATTCAAGAGAAGATGCCAAGTAGGCAGACAGATACATGAAATGGAAATGGAGCACTGTCTTAGCCAACAAGACGTACATGTAAGTCATCAGCTCATAGCTGCTCTTTAAATTCATGAAATGAACAAAATCACTTATAAAAAAGTACTCACTAGAAAAAGGAAGGCCCTTCCCTATCTTGAAACCCCTCAAGATTTCAAGGAGCCAGAACAAGAGAAAAACAAAAACCTACCTCCTTGGAAAATCTGATGTCACAGAAAAGAATGTTTCAACCCTGTACAATCTTCTCAAATGTTGAGTAATTAAGACAGAGAGGTATATATTTGATTTGGCAACAAGAAGGTGATTGATAAACTTATAAGGATAGGTTCAGCTAAGAAGAAATGATGGAAACCAAATTAAAATAGAATGAAAAGAAGAAGGAGAGCTAAGAAAGTGAAAAGAGAAAGACGATTTCTCAAAAATATAATGTGTAAATCATATTGATAGTTTGGGGAAACAAATCAGACCAGTGGCAGACTACATTTAGTTCATTAATACCTGAATCAAATTATTGCAGCAAACCACTGATTTATCATGTTATGGATAAGCAGCATAATATCTGTGACCCTTCAATGTAAAAATAAACTAAGGTCTTTTTCTTTTTTTTAGAGACAGAGCCTCAAGCTGTCCCCCTGGGTAGAGTGCCATGGCATCACAGCTCACAGCAACCTCCAACTCCTGGGCTCAAGCGAGTCTCCTGCCTCCGCCTCCTCTCCTAAGTAGCTGGGACCACAGGCGCCTGCCACAATGCCTGGCTATTTTTTGGTTGCAGCCGTCATTGTTGTTTGGCGGGCCCGGGCTGGATTCGAACCCGCCACCTTAGGTGTATATGGCTGGCGCCTTAGCCACTTGAGCCACAGGCGCCAAGCCGTGGTGGCCAGTCTGTGTTCCTCTGACTGGGATATCATGATGGCAGTAGGCCATATGGAACCTCAGTTATATCCAGGTTATAAAATGTAGTTACACATGCATGCACATGTTTAAGAACACACACC
>CAUYQV010007356.1:0-15958 GCA_963574575.1 Galagoides demidoff
AATCCCTGGTATCTTCCAGATATACAGTCATATCTGTGAAGAGTGAAAAATTAATCTCTTCTGACCCTTTATGGATACCCTTAATCGCTTTTTCTTCCCTGATTGCTATGGCTAAAACTTCCATTACAATGTTAAAGAGCAATGGAGACAATGGGCAACCTTGCCTAGTTCCTGATCTGAGTGGAAATGATTTCAACTTAACTCCATTCAATACAGTAGTGGCTTTGGGTTTGCTGTAGATGGCCTCTATCAGTTTAAGAAATGCCAATTTTCTTATGCCAATTTTCTTAAATGTTCTGATCATGAAGGGATGCTGGATATTATCAAATGATTTTTCTGCATCAATTGAAAGAATCATATGGTCTTTGTTTTTTAATTTGTTTATCTGATGAATTATATTTATAGATTTATGTATGTTGAACCATCCTTGAGATCCTGGGATAAAACCCACTTGGTCATGGTGTATAATTTGTTTGATGTGTTGCTGGATTCTGTTTGTTAGGATTTTGTTGAATATTTTCGCATCAATATTCATTAGTGATAGTGGTCTATAACTTTCTTTTCTTGTTGGGGCTTTTCCTGGTTTGGAGATCAAGGTAATGTTAGCTTCATAGAATGTGTTGGGTAGTATTCCATATTTTTCTATGTTTTGGAAAAAGTTAAGTAATACAGGTACTAGTTCCTCTTTAAAGGTTTGGTAGAATTCTGACACAAAGCTATCTGGTCCTGGGCTTTTCTTTTTTGGGAGATTTTGTATAGTTGATGCTATTTCAGAACTTGATATAGGCCTATTCAACATTTCCATTTCAATCTGGCTAAGTCATGGGAGATGATGTGCTTCCAAGTATTGGTCGATTTCCTTCAGATTGTCATATTTCTGGGAATAAAGTTTCTTGTAATATTCATTAAAGATTTTTTTAATTTCTAAAGGGTCTGTTGTTATTTCTTCTTAACCATTTCTGATTGACAAGATTAGAGATTTTACTCTTTTTTTCTTGGTTAGGTTGGGCAAAGGTTTATCAATTTTGTTGACTTTTTCAAAAAACCAACTTTTTGATTTATTGATCTGTTCTATAGTCCTTTTTTTTTCAATCTCATTCAATTCTGCTCTAATTTTGGTTATTTCTTTTCTTCTGCCGGATTGGGGATTGGAATGTTCTTCCTTTTCCAGCTGCTTGAGATGTCCTATTAAGTTGTTAACGTCCTCTCTTTCTGTTCTCTTTAGGAAGGCTTGCAATGCTATAAATTTCCCTCTTAGGACTGCCTTTGCAGTATCCCAGAGATTCTTTTTTTTTTATTGAATGGTAACTATGTACATTATCCCAGAGGTTCTGATAAATCATGTCTTCATTATCATTTTGTTCTCAAAATTTGGTAATTTCCTTCTTGACCTTGTCTCTGACCCATCTATCATTCAGCATAAGGTTGTTTAGCTTCCATGTTTTTGTATGAGTCTGCAGATTCCTGTTGTTACTGAGTTCAAATTTTATTCCATGATGGTCCAAGAAGATGCATGGAATAATTTCTATTCTTTTAAGTTTGCTGAGGTTAGATTTGTGACCTAAGATGTGATCGATTCAGAACAGAAGTTTGCTCACCATCACCAATCATCAGAGAAATGCAAATTAGAACCACAGTGAAATATCACCTTACCTCTGTCAGATTGACCATTATTAAAAAGTGAAAAAACAATAGATGCTGGTGGCAAGGATGCAGAGAGAAAATAATGCTTACACCCTATTGATGCCAATGCAAATTAGTACAACATTTTTGGAGAACAGTATGGGGATTCCTTGAAGAAGTAAATGTGAACTTACTGTTTATTCTAGCAATCTCATTACTAGGTATCTACCCAAGAAAAAGTAAGTCATTTCATCAAAAAGGTGCTTGAATTCTAATGTTTATTGCACAAGTCACAATTGCAAAGATGTAGCATCAATGTAAGTGCCTATCAATTCACGAATGGATAAAGAAAATGTGGTATTTACATTCATGTGACAGGGAGTGCTATTCAGCCATAAGGAAAGAAATAGTGTCTTTGGAGGCACTGGGGTGGAACTAGAGACCATTATGCTAAGTGAAGTATCCCAGGAGTGGAAAAACAAATGCTACATGTACTCCCTAATATTTGGAAGCTAAGTAATGGGCACACAAGTGCATAAGGAGATGTAAAGAACATTGAAAGCTAAGAAGGGGAGAGGGTGGGAGAGTGTGAGGGATAAACACTTACCTATTAGGTACAATGAGCACTATTATGGTGATGTGCACACAAAAATCCCCAAGTTAAACATTATACAAGATATCCATGTTAAAAAAGAAACACATTTGCACCCCCTTAATATTTTGAAATAAAAAAGAAAAATTTAAATCTATCATTTCCCAGGGCAGTGCCTGTGGTTCAAAGGAGTAGGGTGCCGGCCCCATATGCTGGAGGTGGTAGGTCCAAACCCAGCCCTGGCCAAAAACTGCAAAGAAAAAGAAAACTATCATTTTCCAATTATATTAATACATTATATCATCATCTAGTCTTTAGGTTATTTACATTTATTGAATCTATATGGTAGAAATACAATTGTCCCTTAGTATCATGGCAAATTGGTTCCAGGACCTCAGCAGATAGTAAAATTCCCAGATGCTCAAGTCTTTTATGTAAATGAAAATAGTTTATATGGAATCAGAAAAAACCTTGAGTAGCCAATATATTACTTAGAAATAAAAACAAATCACATTACCAGACTTCAGATTATACTATAAATCTATAGTAATCAAAACAGCATGGTACTGGCACAAAAATATGGAAAAGAATAGAGAACCTAGAGATGAACAGACACATATTGTCATTTAATCTTTGATAAGCCTAACAAAAACATACTTTGGGGAAAAGATTCCCTATGTGACAAATGGTGCTGGGAGAACTGGCTAGAGACCTGTAGAAGACTGAAACTGGACTTCACCTTTCACCACTAACAAAAATTGATTCTTACTGGATGAAAGATTTAAACTTAAGACATAAAAGTGTAAAAGTACTAGAAGAGGGTGCAGGCAAAATGCTTGAAGAAATTGGCCTGGGAAAATATTTTATGAGGAGGACCCCCTGGCAATTGAAGCAACTTCAAAAATATATTGCTGGGATCAGATAAAGCCAAAAAGCTTCTGCACAGCTAAGGGCACTGTAAGTAAAGCAAACAGACAGTCTTCAGAATGGGAGAAAATTTCTGCAGGGTATGTTTCTGACAAAGGTCTGATAACTAGAATTCACAGAGAACTCAAACTAATTAATAAGAAAAGAACAAACAACCCTATTTCTTTGTGGGCAAGAGAGGTGAACAGAAACTCCTTTGAAGATAACAGGCTCATGGCCTACAAAAATGAAAAAATGCTCATCACCTTTAATCATCAGAGAAATGCAAATCAAAACCACTTTAAGATTTCACTTAACTCCAGTAAGATTAGCCCACATCACAAAATTTTCAAACTGCAGATGTTGGTTGGATGGATGTGGAGAGAAAGTAACATTTTTACACTACTGGTAGGACTGCAAACTAATACAGCCTTTTTGGAAAGAAGTATGGGAATTCTCAAGGAACTACCTTTTGATCCTGTAATATTATTACTATTTACCCAAATGAACAAAAAATTTACAACAAAGACATTTGCACCAGAATGTTTATTGCAGTCTAATTTACAATAGTCAAGTGGTGGAAGCAGCATAAATGCCCATCAACCCATGAATGGATAAACAAATTGTGATATATGTATACCATGGAATGCTATGCAGCCATAAAAAGAGAAAAAGAGGGAGACTTTACATCTTTTCTATTTACCTGGATGGAACTGGAACATATTCTTTAGTAAAGTGTCCCAAGAATGGAAAAAAAGTATCCAGTGTACTCAACACTATTATGAAACCAACATATAAACACACATTCATACTAATGACAGAACACAAAATAGTCCAGAAAGAAAGAATGGAGTGGAGAGAGAGGTGAGATGAAGGAGGGTATTTGGTGGAATCTCACCTAATGTACACAATGTAAGGGTACATTTCAAAACAACTAAGAATATATTATAAATGTCTTACCATAAAAATAAGTGAGGTGATGGTTATGTTAATTAGTTTGATTTAACCATTCCACATTGTATATCGAATCATCATATTGTACCCCATAAATGTGTACAGTTATGATTAAATAAAAATTAAGAAAAAATGATAATAGTATTTGCATATAACCTATGCGCATCCTCTCTTATACTTTAAATCATCTCTAGATTACTTATGATAACTACCAGAATGTAAATGCTATGTACATTATTATATGATACTATTTTTTTAGTGCTGTATGGTTATTTTTTGGAATAGTTTTGATTTATAGCTGGTTGGACCTGTGGATACAGAAGGTCAATATTGTGTAATATATTTCTCCTAACTCCATGCTTAATGATGTTATATTGGTACCTTGAAATCAATTGTGGTGGGGCTATTTATTTACACCTTGGAAAATGGCAAATGCTACACACAAGATTTGTGCCCCCATCAATTCTGACTTCCCAAGAACCAATCCTGGGTTTAAGGGTCTAGGGGTTTAAGAAATCAGCAGAGGCCTCCAGTCTCCATCTTGTACAGCTGTGTCAGCATTGTGATTAACATCTCATACCCCAGAAGATCACCTGTCGCCCAGACAATATTTAGCAAGATATATATACCGCCTTTTTTTGTTTGTTTGTTTTTAATTTCAAGATTTTCCCTACAGATTTTTCATTTCCTTTTTTTCTTTCTTCATTTTTATAGTTTAAATATAATTTTCCATTATTGCCTTTTTTAACTATTAGAACTTCATTTTTGCTAGTGTTTGTACCCCTATTATGTGTTTTTTTGCCCACTTTTATCCCATAAAGTTTTTTGTTTGCTTGTTTTGATTTATAGCACTTTTTGTCTTTCCTCTCTACTTGGTGGAGGTGGAGTACTGTGTCTGAACAGGCTAGCAGAGAGCTGCTGACCCCAAGGAAACCACCCAACCTGGCACCCCCAGAGGTTGGGTCAAAGTACCCTACTGTACACTTATATTGCTCCTGTTTCCCTCTTTCTGTGCCTCTCTTCTTTTTGTTAATATTCTTTTTTACCCACCCCCTCTTCTTTCTCTCTCTCTTTTTTCCTTTATTTTTTCTTCTCTCTTTTTTTTTCCCCTTCTTGCTTTTCGATATTCTCACTCTTCTGGTACTGTACCAAAAGGACTCATCAAAACTCTAGTCCAGAGGCATGGTAACTTAAAGAGCAAGAGGAAGTGAAAGGAAAATTAGGGCAAGGAAACAGATAAAAGAAATCATTCAGGAGGAAGAATCACCAGAAAAATCCTGGCAACATGAAAAACTGGTCCAGAGCAACCCCCCCAAGGGACTGTGAGGTAGCTATGGCAGAGAATTCTGCTTATAAAGAAATGTTATAAATGACAGAAAGGGAATTTAGAATACAGATAATGAAAATAATGAAGGAAACTGCTGATAAAGTGGAAAATAACCAAAAGGAAATCCAAATACAGAATCAAATTAGAGATGAACAATATGAAGAATACAGAAAGGATATAGCAGAGCTGAAGGAACTGAAGCAGTCAATTAGGGAACTTAAAGATGCAATAGGACATATCAACAAAAGATTAGACTATGCAGAAGAAAGAATCTCAGAGGTAGAGGACAAAGCTCTTAACATATTTCAGATAGTTAAAGAGGCAGAAAAGAAGAGAGAGAAATGGAATGTTCACTGACAGAATTATGGGACTTTACGAAGCATTCAAACATACGAGTTATAGGTATCCCAGAAGGAGAAGAAGAATGCCCCAGGGGAATGGAAGCCATACCAGAGAATATTATAATTGAAAATTTCCCAAATATCACCAAAGATTCTGACATACTTCTTTTAGAGGGATATGGGATCCCAAGTTGCCTCAATGCTAACCAAGCTTCTCCAAGACACATTGTGATGAACCTGTCCAAAGTCAAGACAAGAGAAAAGATTCTTCTAGCTGCCAGGAGTAAGTACCAGTTGACCTACAGGGGCATATTCATCAGGGTGACTGCATACTTCTCTAATGAAACTTTCTAAGCCAGATGACAATGGTCATCTACCTTTAATCTACTTAAACAGAACAATTTCCAGCCAAGAATTCTATATCCTCCTAAACTAAGCTTTAAAATTGGTGGAGAAATCAAATCATTTACTGATATACAAACATGAGGAAATTCACCACAAGACCAGCTCTACAGGAAATACTTCAACCTGTTCTACACACTGACCATCACAATGGATCAAAAGCAAGTAAGAACTCAGAAATTAAAGGACCGAACCTAACTTCCACACTGATGCAAAAGATAAAACTAAGCAATGGACTCTCACAAAATAAGATGAAACAGAACACTAAAACACTGGAGCTGGCCCCATAAGCCGGAGGTGGCGGGTTCAAACCCAGCTGTTGGCCAAAAACTACAAAAAAAAACAAAAATAAAAACAAACAAACAAAAAAACTACCACCCTTATCAATTATCTCAATAAATGTTAATGGCTTGAATTCCCCACTAAAGAGGCATGGATTAAAAAACACAAGCCATGGGGCAGTGCCTATGCCTCAAGGAGTAGGGCGCCAGCCCCATATGCTGGAGGTGGTAGGTTCAAACCCAGCCCCGGCCAAAAACTGCAAAAAACCCCAAAACAAAACACAAGCCATTCATTTACTGTCTGCAGGAAATACACCTAGCTTCAAAAGACAAATTAAAACTCCAGGCTAAGAGTTGGAAGACAATTTTTCAGGCAAACTGAATTCAGAAGAAAAGAGGAGTTGCAGTCTTATTTTCAGATACATGTGGAAAGTCAAAAAAGACAAAGATGGTCACTTTATATTGGTCAAGGGAAAAATACCATAAGAAGATGTTTCAATTCTAAATATTTATGCACTGAATTTAAATGCTCCCAGATTCTTGAAACAGACCTTACTCAGTCTGAGCAATATGATATCCTATAATACCATAATAAGAGGGGACTTTAACACTCTTCTTACAGAGTTGGACAGATCTTAAATGAGACACTAGAACAACTGTGCTTGATAGACGCATATAGAACACTCCATCCCAAAGATATAGAATATACATTCTTCTCATCACCCCATGGAATATTCTCTAAAGTTGATCATATCCTAGGACACAAAACAAACCTCAACAGAATCAAAAGAATTGAAATTTTACCTTGTATCTTCTCAGACCACAAGGCACTAAAGGTGGAACTCAACTCCAACAGAAATGTTCAACCCACACAAAGGAATGGAAATTAAACAGCCTCCTGTTGAATGACAGTTAGGTACAGGAAGAAATAAAAGAGGAAATCATTAATGTCCTTCAGCATAACAACAAACAGAAAGCTTTTCCTCTCTGAACAGGAACCAGACAAGTTGTCCTCTGTCATCATTACTATTCAACATAGTGCTGGAAGTTCTAGCCAATACAATTAGGCAAGACAAGGAAATAAAGGGCATCCAAATGGGATCAGAGGAGGTCAAACTCTCCTTCTTTGCTGATGATATGGTCTTATACTTAGAGAACCCCAAAGACTCAACCACAAGACTCCTGGAAGTCATCAAAAAATACAGTAATGGGGTGGCACCTGTGGCTCAAAGGAGTAGGGCACTGGCCCCATATGTCAGAGGTGGTGGGTTCAAACCCAGCCCCAGCCAAAAACTGTGAAAAAAAATACAGTAATGTCTCAGGATATAAAATCAATGTCCACAAGTCAGTTGCCTTTGTATATGCCAATAACAGTCAAGATGAGAAGCTAATTAAGGACACAATTCCCTTCCCCATAGCTTCAAAGAAAATGAAATACATAGGAAGTAATGAAGGAGGTAAAGGACCTCTATAAAGGAAATTATGAAATCCTGAGAAAGGAAATAGCAGAGGATATTAACAAATTATTTTTTCTAAATCTTGAAAGTATGTTGGTATTTTAATAGGGATGGCATTGAATAGGTAGATTGCTTTGGGAAGTATCGACATTTTAACAATGTTGATTCTTCAAAAAAGAATTGATTTTTTTTGAAGAATTGAATTTTGAAGAATTGATTTTTTGAAGAGATATGATTCTGCATATTGTATGGAACAAAAAAAAATGCTGTATAGCTAAAGCAGTTCTTAGCAATAAAAACAAAGCTGGGGACATCACCATACCAGATTATAGGCTGTACTACAAAGCCATAGTGGTCAAGACAGCATGGTCCTGGTACAAAAATAGAGACATAGACATTTGGAATTGACTAGAAAACCAGGAAATGAAACTAACATCTTACAACCACCCAATCTTCGATAAACCAACCAGGAACATACCTTGGGGGAAGGACTCCCTATTCAATAAATGGTGCTGGGAGAACTGGATATCCACATGTAAAAGACTAAAATTGGACCCACACTTTTCTCCACTCACAAAAATTGATTCAAGATGGATAAAGGACTTAAATTTAAGGCATGAAACAATAAAAATCCTCAAAGAAAACATAGGAAAAACACTGGAAGATATTGGCCTGGAGAAAGACTTCATGAAGAAGACTGCCATGGCAATTACAACAACAACAAACATAAACAAATGGGACTTAATTAAACCAAAAGCTTCTATACAGCTAAGGAGATAACAACCAAAGCAAATAGACAACCTACACAATGGGAAAGGATATTTGCATATTTTGAGTCAGACCAAAAGCTAGGTAATTAGGATCTATAGAGAACTCAAATTAATCCACATGAAAAATGCCAACAATCCCATATGGGGATTTGGGCAAGAGACAATTAATAGAACCTTCTCTTAAAGAAGATAGACGAATGGCTAACAAACATGAAAAGATGCTTATCATCCCTAATTATTAGAGAAATGCATATCAAAACCACCCTGAGATACCATCTAACCTCAGCGAGAATGGCCCACATCACAAAATCTCAAAACTGCAGATGCTGGCATGGATGTGGAGAGAAGGGAACACTTTTACACTGCTGGTGGGACTGAAAACTAATATAACCTTCTTGGAAGGAAGTATGGAAAAACCTCAAAGAACTCAGCCTAGACCTCCCATTTGATCCTGCAATCCCACATTACTGGGCATCTACCCAGAAGTAAAAAAATCCTTTTATCATAAGGACACTTGCACTAGACTGTTTATTGCAGCTCAATTTATAATTGCCAAAATGTGGAAACAGCCTAAATGCCCACCAACCCAGGAATGGATTAACAAGCTGTGGTATATGTATACCACATACATATACCACAGCTGAATATATGTATATTCAGCCATTAAAGAAACAGAGACTACAGCCTTTGTATTCACCTGAATGGAAGTGGAACACATAAGTTTTAGTAAAGCACCACAAGAATGGAGAAGCATGAATCCTATGTACTCAAGTTTGATATGAGGACAATTAATGACATGGTGAGGGGGAAAGGGGAGAGCGGAGAGAGAGAAAGAAGGAGGGAGGGATGAGGAAAGGAAGAGCAGAGAGAGTGAAGGAGGGAGGGGGATGGGGTCTTGGTGTGTGCCACACCTTTTGGGGGCAAGACATGATTGTAAGAGGAACTTTACCTGAGAAATGCAATCAGTGTAACCTGGTTTCTTGTACCCTCAATGAATCCCCAACAATAAATAAAAAAAGAAGAAGAAATCATTTTGGTTGGGCATGGTGGCTTATGTTTATAATTCCAGCACTCTGGAAGGTTGAGGCAGGAGGATGGCTTGAGGTCAGGAACTTGAGATTAGTCTGAACAAGAGCAAGACCGGTTTCTACTAAAAATAGAAAAACCAGCTGGCTGTAGTGGCACATCCCATAGTCCCAGTTACTCAGGGAGGCTGAGGCAAGTGGATTTCTTGGACCCAAGAGTTTGAGGTTGCTGTGAGCTATGATGATGCCATAGCACTCTAGCCAAGTGACATAGCAAAATTCTGTCTCATAAAAAACCATATTCCAAATCATTTCCATTTCTACAGAAGGTAGATATTTTAAAATTGGACTTCTCTTCAATCTTTTCAAAAAATTTGCAAAAAATATTAAGAGGGAAAAAAACAAAAAATGTTAAGAGGAAAAAAGAAACAACTGTGGAAGATTAACTACGTGGCAGTTGTAATATAGGTAATTTTATTTCCATTATGTCATTGAACCCTTTAGTCCCATAGGTAGATAGTATGGGTCATAACATACCCAATTTTAGAGAGGGGGAAATGAAGCACAGAAGAAGTAATTTGCCACTCAGAGTTCTTTGTTGTAGATAAATGGAAACAACTCTGGCTAACTTATGAAAAAGTGATAAATTATTGGAAGGATATTTGGCAGCATTGCATTCTGTTAAGACTTAACGAAAGAGGGTCTTCTCCAAATATTAAAGGGTTTCAGTTCTCAGATTAGGAAATTTGTTTGTTTACAATTGTGATAACTTTCCAGGGTTCATAGATGGAAGTATATTGGATACTCAACTCTTTTATTTAAAATTTCTTTTAAACTATGCAACTCATGTTTACCCAATTTCAAAGTGAAAATTGTGTACTTTCTTTTTAAAGGAAAACCTAAAATGTCAAGATACCGAGCATCAAGTGTCTATGAATACTTAACATTTGTGAAAAGTAGCTTTAAATTTTGTGATGAGTGCAAAGAAATAAAATATATGAAGCAGACAATTAAATTCAGGAACTCTTCCTAGAAGAAGTGCTATATACTTAATTGCTGAATATCACTATGGTCACCTTTGAAGTACTTTCCTAGGCCATCTGGTGAGCATAGTGGTGATATTCCACAGTGTGGTATGTGGCACTTTTTCTAGGATGTGTTCATAAACTTAATTGTTTGACCTTGCACCTTTGTTTAGCCCCCTGATAGTTTCCCTTTGGGAGTGCTATGCTATGCTAGTTGGGGCAGCCACTTGGGCCAGCTTAAGGAGACAGAACACAGAGATCTCAAATTCTCTGCCCAAGGATGAATGAATAGATACTGTAAGTCATGCTAATTTTGTAAAAATTTCTGCAATAGTTTGCTTTCTTACACCACAAAATCCTTCTTCATTAATAATAGACATTATTATTTAAATTTACTTCTGTAAGTTTTAGAGATCAAATATCAAGCCCCTTGTGAATTATTAGCCAGTCACTAGATAATAAGAACTAATAGTAATTTATTAATCTAATCCCAATACGATGAAAGAAGTAATAATACACATGAGTCCATACCACCTTGGTCATATTCTCAACACATTTCACTTTGTTGGTTCCAGCTTTATGATTATGCAATAATTGATCAGTTTGTCGTATGGCATGTAATAAAATTGATGGAGTGACCCTGCCTGCCAGGAAAAATCCCTTTAAAACCTGTTCTCTCTTCTCCCACCATACCTTCCAACATTGATGCCATGAAAATGAAATGTCATTCAAGATGAAATGCATGTAGAATGGCATTATAAATTTGTTGTCTAGCTAAATATCTTATAAAGCAATAAATACAGTACTGCTTTCTTTTCACTCTTTTTTCTTTAACTTTTATTCAACTATCATTTCAAGCATAAACTGGGCTGATTACACATGGACCTAAAAATTGAGACATGAAAATTTACAATGAAATTATGATTCATTTTTTTCACATGGAGAAATATTTTAAAAGTGTAAATATAAACATGTTTCTTAATTTTGGCACTGAATTACAATTGCTTATAATATATGATTCATGTGTACAGGGATGCTGCTTTTGACTTGTGTGATTCTGTGAAAGAATTTGTGTCTATGTAACAAGGATATCTATCCACTTAATGGGGGAATTAGAAAACCACTTTATCCAAAGGAAACACCCTTGAATGGAGGGGGAGTGGGCTGGAATAATTTATATGCACATTCCTGCCAATGATATAAATGTCCTCCTTTTTTGATGGAAGCTGGCCATGAACAAAATTTGTTTCACATGACATTACATACTGTATTCACATTTGCAGCCATAATCTTGTCAGAGGCGATTATCACATGATTGGAGCAGTAAAAAAAATGAATTGGGGTTTAAACTTTTATGAAAAAGCACTCATATTGTGGAATAAGACTTTTTAATGGAGTGTAGACATTAAACAGACCTTGTATTAGGCTCTGAAATTAATGGGTCACTGTATAACTTTCTAGTTTTCATAGCTTGATAAGATTAATGCTTGCTTATATAGCAAATTCAATGGCTCATTTAATTTCATATGAATGTTTAAAGTCAAATTGCTTTTGGATTAAGTCTAAACTCATTATTCATTTTAATGTCTGAAAGAACTTTCATTTTTCTTTCATTTTATTTAATCAAGTGCATCATCATTAAGTAAAGGCTAAGGACCTAGATTGCTAAAAATAATATGAAAAGGAAATTTACTAATTTACATTGAAAATGGACTTATTTGTTATAAAATTTATTTAACATTATACCATGGTTACATGTGGTGCTATTTCAGAGAAGATGAGATATTTATAGGCTTTTCGTCTTGCTTTAAAATGCCATATTAAAAAGCTGCCCATTGTGCTGTCTAATATGAAATATGCATTTCTTGAGCAAAAATTACCTTGACTTTTATTTATACATTTTTTATTCTTTCTCTTAGTCTACAAACATTTATTCAGAACCTATATTGTATAAGGCACTGACCAAACATGGTGTGGGATTCGCTGATAAAAAACACTACATGTCTGACCTAAAGGAGCTAACAAGTCTAATTATAGAAGGGAACTTTACTTCAGAGGGCTGTAGAGTTCTCATCTGCATGATATGAGCATTTTATTCAGTAATCTGTAAGATCCTCTTATGTTCTCAAATTCTGTGATCTGTACCTGATTCCTTGGGCTATCAGCAGAAAAGGAGAAAAATAAATAGTCAAATTTATAATATTGGTCATGTTAATATGTCACTTATAACCATTGAAACAATTATAATTATTAATTTAAATATTTCTTTGAAATATGTAAAGCACATTGCCTTCTGTTTTATAATTTCACCGTGTGCATGTAACCATTATTTTCTCCAGTTTCTTGACAACCAAGTCACAATATTTGAATTTGTTAGGTAAAGTCCCTCTTGTAGTTATGTACTGCAGCCAAAAGATGTGCCATACCTCTCTACATTGTGCCCATTCAGTGGGAACACTTCTATTCTATCCCCTCCCCCCAACTTGAATTGAAATGAATTTTTCTCCTATGGGACATGAATTAGATCATCTACTAGCTTCATATTAGTATTAAGTACTAATATGGATATTTGCTTTTCCATTCTTGTGATACTTTACTGAGAAGAATGTGTTTCAACTCCATCTGGGTCAATACAAAAGATGTGAAGTCACCATATTTTTATGGCTGAATAGTATTCTATACATATACCACAGTTTGTTAATCTATTCCTGAGTTGATGGGAATTTAGGTTGTTTCCACAACTTGACAATTATAAATTGAGCTGCAATAAACAATCTAGTGCAAATGTCCTTACGATAAAATAATTTTTTTCTACTGAGTAGATGCCTAATAGTGGGATTGTGGGGTCAAATGGGAGATCTAAGTTGAATTCTTTGAGAAGTATCCATACTTCTTTCCAAAGAGGCTGTATTAGTTTGCAGTCCCACCAACAGTGTAAAATTTTTTCCCTCTCTCCACATCCAGTCCAGCATCTGCAACTTTGGGACTTTTTGATGTGGGCTAATCTCACTGGGGTTAGGCCATATCTCAGTGTGGTTTTGATTTTCATTTCTCTGATGATTAGGGATCATGAGCATTTTTTCATGTTTGTTAGCCATTAGTCTATCTTTCTTAGAGAAGGTTATGTTCATGTCTCTTGCCCAGTGTAGATGGGATTGTTAGCACTTTTTTAATAGATTACTTTGATTTCTCTGTAGATCCTAGTTATCAAACCTTTGTCAGATTTGTACTATGCAAATGTATTTTTCCATTCTGAAGGTTGTCTATTTGCTTTGATTGTTGTGTCGTTAGCTGTACAGAAGTTTTCAGTTTAATTAAGTCCCATTTGTTTTATTTTTGTTGTTGCAATTGCCATGAAAGTCTTTGTCATAAAATCTTTCACTACACTGATATCTTCAAGAGTTTTCCCCCACACTTTCTTCTAGGATTTTTATTGTTTCATGCCTTAGCTTGAAATCTTTTATCTATCTTGAATTAATTTTTGTAAGGGGTGAAAAGTGCGAGTCCAGTTTTAGTCTTTCACATGTGGTTATCCAATTCTCCCAGTACCATTTATTAAATAGGGATTCTTTTCCCCAGTGTTGCTTTTGTTTGGTTTTTCCCAGCCAGGAGCATGGTATGCTTTTCTATTTGTTAATGTCTTCTGCTATTTCTTTTCTTAGGGTTTCATAATTCTCTTTGTAGAGATCCTTAACCTCTTTTGTGTTAGGTATATTCTTAGGTATTTCATTTTTTTGAAGGTACTGTGAAAGGAATTGTGTCTTTGATCAGTTTCTCAAGTTCGCTGTTATTGGTGTATACAAAGCTGTCTATTAACATTACTGTTTTTCTTGATCACTTTCAGGAGTCTTGAAGTTGAATCTCTGGGGTTCTCATGATCATATTATCAGCAAAGAGCAAGAGTTTGACCTCCTCTGCCCCCATTTGTGTGTCCTTTATATGCTTCTCTTGCATTGGCTAGAACTTCCAGCACTATCTTGAATAGTAGTGGCAATAGAGGACAACCTTGTCTGTTTCTAGTTCTAAGTGGAAAAGCTTTCAGTTTTATTCCATTCAGTATGATATTTGTGTGCATTTTTCATAGATAGCTTCAGTCAGTTTAATAAATATGCAACCTATGTCTATATTCCTTTTTTTTTCTTTTTATTGAGACATAATCTCATTTTGTCACCCTCAGTAGAGTACTATGCCATTGTAACTCATGGTAACTTCAAACTCTTGGGCTTAAGTGATTCTCTTTCCTCAGCCTCCCAATAGCTGGGACTACAGGTACCTGCCACGACACCTGGATTTTTTTTTTTTTTTTTTTATGAGACAAGGTCTCGCTGTGACTCAGGCTGGTTTCTAACTTCTGAGCTCAGGCAATCCAATCACTTCAGCCTCCCAGAGTGCAAGGATTATAGACGTGAGCCACTGGGCCTGACCCTATGTCTATATTCTTAAGTGTTCCTAGTAGAAAAGGATGCTGAATTTTGTCAAGTGCATTTTCCTGCATCTATTGAGAGGATCATACGGTCCTTGCTTTTGCTTCTATCAATATAGTAAATTACGTTTATGGATTTGCATCCCTGGGATGGCCCCCACTTGATCATGATGTATAATTTTTTTAATGTGTAGCTGTAATCTCTTGGCTAAGATTTGTTGAGTGTTTTTGCATCTATATTCATTAGCTAAATTGGTCTGTAGTTCTTTTAAGTTGGGTCTTTTTTCCAGTTTTGTTATCAGAGTGATGTTTACTTCATATAATGTGTAGGGGAAAGATTCTTTCCTTCTCAATGTTTTGGAATAGTTTCTACAGTATGAGTATAGGCTCTTGTTTGGGGGTTTGATACAGGAGTCCTCAAACTTTTTAAATGGGGGGCCAGTTCACTGTCTGTCAGACCATTGGAGGGCTGGACTGTGGGCCCTGGAATGAGTCGGCTGCTAAGCAGGACAGGCAGCAGCAGCAAAAGCACCCCGTGGGCCGGATAAATGTCCTTGGTGGGCTGCATGTGGCCTGCGGGCCATAGTTTGAGGATGCCTGGTAGAATTCTGGTGTGAAGCTATCTGGTCCAGGGGATTTTTCTTGTTGGCAATTTGTTATTTTCTTTAATCTCAGTGTTTGATATTGGTCTATTCTTTTTTTTTTTTATTGAATGGTAACTGTGTACATTGATGCACTTCAGGGGTACAGTGTGGTGTTTTCACACACAATCCAAGACACTTCTACCAAACTGGTTAACATAGCCTTCATGTAACTTTCTTAGTTATTGTGT
>CAUYQV010007357.1:0-10778 GCA_963574575.1 Galagoides demidoff
GTACTGGCACAAAAACAGAGAGGTAGATGTATGGAACAGTTAGAGAACCAAGAGATAAACCCAGCTACTTATAGTCATTTGATCTTCAACAAGCCCATCAAAAAAATTCAGTAGGGGAAAGACTCCCTATTTAACAAATGGTGCTGGGTGAACTGGCTGGTGACTTGTAGAAGACTGAAACTGGACCCACACCTCTCACCATTAACAAAAATTGATTCTTACTGGATAAAAGATTTAAACTTAAGACATGAAACTATAAAAACACTAGAAGAGAGTGCAGGGGAAACACTTGAAGAAATTGGCCTGGGAGAATATTTTATGAGGAAGACCCCCTGGGCAATTGAAGCAACAACAAAAATACATTTCTGGGATCTGATCAAACTAAAAAGCTTTTGCACAACCAAAAGCACAGTAAGTAAAGAAAACAGACAACCTTCAGAATGGGAGAAGATTTTTGCAGGTTATGCTTCCAAAAAAGGTCTGATAACTAGAATCTACAGAGAACTCAAACTAATCAATAAGAAAAAAACAAATAAGCCCATTTCTATGTGGGCATGAGACTTGAACAGAAACTTCTCTGATGAAAACAGGTGCATGGCCTACAAACACATGAAAAAATGCTCATCATCCTTAATCATCAGAGAAATGCAAATCAAAACCACTTTGAGATATCATCCATCTCCAGTAAGATTAGCCCACATCACAAAATCCCAAAACTATATATGTTGGTATGGATGCAGAGAGAAGGGAACACTTCTACATTGCTGGTGGGAATGCAAGCTAATATGATCTTTTTGAAAGGAAGTTTGGAGAACACTCAAGAAACTAAAAGTAGACCTACCATTCGATCCTGCAATGCCTCTACTAGGGGAATTATTTTACAATAAAGACATTTGCACCAGAATGTGTACTGCAGCCCAATTCATAATTGCCAAGACATGGAATCAGCCCAAGTGCCCATTGAGCCACGAATGGATTAACAAATTGTAGTATATGTGCACCATGGATTACTATGCAGCCTTAAAAAAGATGGAGACTTTACATATTTTATGTTTACCTGGATGGATCTGGAACTTATTCTTCTTAGTAAAGTAGCTCAAGAATGGGAATAAAAGTATTCAATGTACTCAGTACTACTATGAAATCAATATATATTCACCTACACATTCATACAAATGGTAAAACATAGCCATAGTCCAGAAAGTAGAAGGGAAGAGCAGAGAGAGGGGAGGGAAGGGGGAGAGGAGGGAGGACATTGGGGGGGGGGTGTCTTACCTAATTAATGTGCATGATGCAAAGGTACATTTCAAAACTATTAAGAAAAGAGTATAAGCGTGATAGATGTGTTAATCAGTTCAATGTAAGCATTTTACATTGTCTATCAAAATCAGGACACTGAACCCCATGAATGTATCACAGTTGTGATTTAATAAAAACAAAAAAAAAATAAAAACAAAATTTAGGCTAAACACCTATAATATGCACAGAGATTACAAAGCTGAATTTACTCACGTTCCATTTTCTCTAGAACCCCAAAACCTGAGATAGGAGGTTTTAAAAACAGAAGCAGGATTCTTCATTTCTTACTTGTATTTCTACTGTCAAGGAAACTGAGGCTCAATAAATAAGAGTCTTGCCCAGGCATTCATGGATAAAGGAAGAGCAGCCAGAATTCAGGTTATCGACAGCTAAACCAATCTTTATATCAAACCACAATGCATTTTCCCATATTGATTTTTCTAGCCTTACAAATCATAGCCAAAAACTCCTAGCTAGACCTGCTCTGATGCTATTATTTCTTGGATTTCATTCCAACCTTCTTTGGTTGGAAGAGGGGTGTTTTTGACCTGTATTGTGTTAATATTACCTATAACAAGATTTTTAGCAATATTGTCATATTTCTCCTTATATTTTGTCATGCAGTATGAACTTGCACATACAGAGAAGTTTAAACAGAGTACTATGCAAAATCATTACAGTAGATTACGTATAATAACAAATTTTTAAACTGAGATAAATATATTACTTTTGTTATGCAACAGTTATTTAGATGATTACATAAGGAATGTACATACTACTTGACAGTGGAGATACAAAGTGGGTGGATAAGAAATGTCGAGGAAGGAAAAATGATTAGAGATTGCAAAAAATGTATTTAGCCATTCCCAATGATTTAAAACATCTTTACCATAACACATTACACCTTAGGCACTTCTAGAACCTGCAAGTGGGATAACTGAAGGACAGGGGGCTACAAAGTGTTCTTGGGGATAATGGGAAAGTGAATATTCAAGTTTTTCCAACTCAAATGCCTCTAGAAGAATAATGTGAACGAATGAGGTGGGCGAGAAAGGATCGTAATGACCTGAGAGCACAGGCTCAGTCCAGAGTGAGCAGCACTACTCAGGTGGGTTAACTGTTGAAGTTACTACAAGTGCCGTTCTATGAGGGAACGTGGACTTTGGTTGTCAGGTATTATGACTTGAAGAGTAGTCAAAACTCCACAGTTTGAATGTATATAGAACCATCACATTGAAAAAATATTTACAGGTCAAACGCAAAAGAAATAAAATATGTCAGATGATAAACTCTGCTTATGTTAGGTTCATATATCAGCTACCAATCACAGAGGTCTGTTCTTTTTCCAGTTAGAAATAAGAAAAGTAAGATTTCCATCAGAACTGTAAAGTTGACATACAATGGAATGAATTAGAGACACACAAAGTTATCCTAAAGAACAGGAAAGGATCCCAGGCAACAACAAAACTTGACTGAATGAATTTATATACCCAAAGAAAGACTTAACAGTCTGAAGAAGACTGGTATGTCTGAACATTATTTAAAAAAAAAAAATAGTTTAGTCTAGAATGCAAGTCTCACAGATTTGAGCAGTTCATTCCAATTTAAGACTTCCAGCTTAAGAAGACTGAATCAGCCTTCCACCATTAAAAGCCTGATTTAATTTCACACATACCAAGTTGACATTCTGAGTAAAATTTAATATTACATAAATCTATACACAGGATACTATAGTCTCATGAGAGTAAGTGCCATTATAAATTAGTAAGATGATACTTTGGTTCATACATCTTTCCTCCGTGACATTGGTTAATGAAATAGACCCATTTACAGAGTATTCAAGGCTTCACAACAGAACTTAGATTTCAGTAAATTCACTAAGGCAAATTCTATTTTCCGAGTTGTTTTTATGGATACTAGTAAGCCTTATTCCTATAACTACTTAAATTCACTATCCACTTTTTTTTATATTTCAGTAGTGCCAAAAAATTAAAACTGTTGTTACAGTATTCCAACAAGAACAAAAAAAAAGGCCAAGAGATTACCACAAGGAATAGAATGGTCAGTTTAACATCAATCCCAAGACAAATTTCATAAATAGATGACAGGTTGTAAATATGTTACAGGAAAAGCAACATGGATTGAGTGAGTATAATTTTTAAAAAATAATAAAGCTACTAAACTGGAATATTCAAGACATGTACCTAAGCTTAAAAAATGACAGCCAAATTACTAAAGCCATTAGTAATTTGAAGAATTCTTCAGCCCTTACCTAAATAAAAATAAAATATTTTTATCATATTTTCTGATCACAAGGCTACATACAGAAATACTAATGAATGATGGAACCAGAAATCTAAATGATAGGTTAGAATGAGATGAGTCTAAGTTACATATATTTGCATTAAATTAAAAATTCTTCTTTCCAATTCCTAAAACCAAATGCCTGAAATAGAATAACTTATCAAAATATACATATATTGGGGAGGAAAAAAACTGTGAATTTTTTATGGCAATAAGATCAAATGGAGTAAGTAATATAATGAATGGAGTCTTAGTTCAATAACATTTAAAATATATGAAAAAATAATAGAAGGGTGATTAAAAAATTAAAAGAAGGGTGAAAAGTCACTATTTTCTTGTAAAATCAAACCACATGGAGGTCTGTATTTAGTCCCAAATATTTCTCAAAAGGCGCCCAGCCCTTCCTTTATTTGGAAGAGAGGAAACAAGACAAGAAAGGACAACTGAACCAATTTATTTGAAGAACAAAGGAAGGAATTGAGGCTATTGGGCTTTCTAATAAAGAAAATCAAAAATAATGTAAGAATCATCTTCTAAGACCTGAAATTATCTAAAGCCAAAATGCATATTTGTTCAATATACTCCCAAGGAATAGGACTTAGAACATGGTAGAAGTTAAGAAAATATGTTTTAGTTCACTGTAAGGAAAGATTTCTCCATAGTTCAAGTTGCCAAAGGAAAACACTGGCCTACTCTGGTTGCCAGGGGTGCTTGGTCCTTGAATATATGTATGTGGGTACTGAACAACTGCTTAGTACAACTGTTAGAGATGAGTTTCAAAACTTGAATGGCTTATTGAGTTTTGCCAATGGTTTAAAAATCTGTTCTAAAGAAGTTGGTGCTTCAGAGTTTTCTTCATGTATATGATTCTAATTTAATTTTGAAAATTTTTGTTCATTTTCATCACTTTGCTTTTAAAAACACACTGAAATGTGTTAAACATAAATATTACCCATGTACCAGTATGTGTTCATGTCCATATACCAGTCATCCCATTTGGGTACCGTTTTGGCAGGTGTTTACTCAGCACATAGGTGCTAAACATTCAGCCAACTGCTAGAAAATGCCCATGGTGCATCCAAGTAGCACAAGCTCTCTGACAGAGAGTTAGCTGTGCAACAAGGGAACTTGTAATAATTATGTTCCAAAAATATGGTCAGAGAGATTATTTTAATGTTTATTTTGAGGTTTTGGTGCTGTGATTGAGTAAAGAATTTGATCTATTTTTAGCTATATGAATAGCTACTAATTTAATCTTGAAACCAAGATTCCCTCTCTCTATTCTTTGAAGCTTCTGCATTTATTCATTAAAAAGAATAAAGACACCATGAGGCACTCTTTTAAAGTATAGTTATCATTTGCAACTATTTATCTGTGTGACTCAGGACATGCTTGATACTGTGCAACCAGGGGCCATAACACAGAACTAAATTATACGTTGAGGCAGTGTGAGGAGAGAAACCAGCACATACACTCTTCAGTTTCAAATGTGTGATCATTGGGTCATATTGGATTCAGTGATTGATTTTAAAATAAGAAATCATTGTAAACCTGAATATTTTTGATATCTTAGTCTGGTGAAATATCATTTTTATATGATCAAATGCTGGGGATTCTAAATAAAACTTCATCTCTAAAATGTATTTTCTGATGTTTAAAAATGTATAGAAACCACTTGCATAATCATTAAGTTTCCTTAAAACTTGTGAGCCTATAATTTTATATGATATAATATTGATTATAAGAGAACTATAGCTTGTCTTGACTAAGTCCTATACATAATTTTCTAAAAAGGTACAGCCCTAACTTACTTCAAACAGCTACTTCCTGTTTCAATACTACAAGAGATACTTAGGTTTCAAAATCTATCTCTATACTTGTAAACACCCATTTCACTCAATCTACACTTATACATGTATTTAAAACATTAAAATGTACCCTGCTCATTATGTAAAGTAGGTGAGATATAATTTAAACCTGAATTATTTTTGTTCTAATCAATCACATTATGTGTTTTGGTTTAATGGACATAATGCAAAGGCAAGACTGCAATGACCTAACTTCAGTAAAATAAATTATCTGAACCGCTGATAAAAAGGCACATAGTATTTTAGAAAGACAATATAAGAATATAGAATTTGAGAACCAATATAGCAAAGAAGGAGGGCTCAACTGACCTCATGGAAATTAACAGATAGGAAGTCAACTTATTTGACCAAGCAGACTTTTGTTGTCAAGCAATTTCTTCCCCTAAACAGCAATCTGGCCCAGGCCTCAGAGTCATCAGAATAAAATCTGAGAGCCATTTTATAGGAGAATAAAATAAGATTTGGAATGAAAATTTCATTGCAAAGCAAGAAAAATTTACAATAATTTTCTATAATATAAGACTTTTTTAGCACTTTTATTGCTGAAGCAATTCTAAATAACAGCATTTCTTATAATAGCATTTTTATAATAATGGTGTTTTATAACAGAAGTGCTATTATTACAGAAATGGCATTATAATAGTGGCATTATTATTGTTGAATCCCTCCTATAAGAGATGTGCTAAACAAGCCTATCCATATCAAAGAAATTTCAAATTTCTTCCTTCTCAAAACTAAAAGTGCTTTGGCCACTCACTTTCATATGATCACATTACAAGTAATCTTACATGTACTGACACATTGAAAGATACGTCCAGTCCACATGAAGACTCCCAGGATATCTGTCACTGAACTAGGAGCCAAAAGGCTTGAGTTATATCATCATCTCTCATGTTAGCTACTGAGTGACCCTTGCCATGTACTCTTCTCTAAGCCATTTTTCTCCCATTCAAAAATAATAATAATAATAATAAGTAAAAGGCTCACTTGGTCCCAAATCCTAGTAGAATCAATTACATTTTTCACTTCTTTGTTTTAAACTCATTGATGTGCTACTTTGTAATTGCTGAATTTATTTTATTAGAATTAATTTATATTCTTAAGTTAGAAACTGAATAAAGGCAAAAATTCCTTTTGAAAAAATAATCTTCCTTTAAACGGTCAGCAAAGAGCCCTCAATACAGCAGGTAATTTTAAAATTTTAATTAAAATGCATCTGATAACAAAGTTCCAAAAATCCAAGCAGAATAGGAAAATAACAGGGTTTCATTCTGAAGCTAGTAGAAATGCTATTCAGGAAAGTGAAACATTTTCAAGTGAAGTAAAGCAATAAAATATTGAAATAAGGCTGGAAGTGATAAAAAGATATATGTTCAATAATAGTTAGAGTTTAAAAAATTGCCTCAAAAGAAATCTTATATCCACATCAAGTATATTACTATAAATTTCACTTCTCATTCAATAAAATATATATTGCTTTGCCATATATTTAGGGAGTATTCATCAAAAGAACTTAACTATATATGAAAGATGAATAAGTAAATTTAAGTCTCTAAAATTCTACTTTTTATTAAAGATATCTTGTAATCCTTTCACTATATGCTTCCAGGAGAAAAAAAGAAGATCAAAAAGATTTTAAGTTCCAAAGACACTGACCTTTTTAACATTAAAATAAAATCCTATATATTTCTAGGTTGATACAATTAGATTACATCATCGGGTTAGGATATAGTTTGAGAAACAGTAAAGTTAGAAAATTCAATATACTTATATCCTCTGCAGGCATTTTTACATTTTTAGACTGTCATGAATACTTTAAGTTGTATTCTGATGAAATGAACTTACTACTGATTACAAGCAGGGAAGGTTTTGTTAGAATGAATACGTATACACACATTTCATTTGTATTTATATATGCATATATGTAAATATTTCGCATAGATACACACACACACACACACACAGACTGCATTGCTACTAAAGAAAAAGAGTTATCTTTGGGGCAATAACCGTACCATGGTTATTCATCATGCTAAATGAAAGTCATTAATAGTCTTAAGAGCTATCATTTTTTAAATGTTAACACATGCAAAAATAGTAATTGCATTTTTAATCCAAAAAAGTAGAAGACCAAGAAACAAGAGAAAAATCCACAGGAAGGAGCGAAGGAGGAGGCAATGATTACTTTTAATAAATGACTAAGAGAGGGACTTGTGAGGTCCCACTCTGGCCACATAAATGTGCATATACTATCTGTTTACAAGGCCTGTAAGCACAATCTTGATGAGATGGTGCTGACGTTTGAAAATACTGTGGCCCAATCCTCAGTCAAACATTTAGTTTTCCTCTCTCATAAGCAGGGCTGAGATCTAAGCTTGGATCTGCTTGTATGCCAGATCCCACTCTAGGTGCTTGACATGTGATATTTTAGTCAATCTTGAGAAATAATAATAATTATTATTATTATCCAATAGGGAAAATGATGTTCAGAGAAGTAAAGCCACACCTGTCCATAGTCACCCAATTGTCTGTGCACCAGGTGTCTAATCCTAACCAGCAAGCCACAGGTGTAGTGACTGAGGATTGGGCAGGACTGGTAAATAGGAGACTGTGTGCAGACCCATGGGCACTATACAAGAGTTCCTCCAATGACAGGTGGAAGGAATAGCAGCAACATTCGGAGGAAGACCCATGTAACATCAAAAAGGAAAGAGGTACCAAATACAATTCCCTTATTTAGCAGGTGAGAACATTGAGAGCTACAGAGATAATCAACCCAAATCCTAAGCTCACACTTGCCTCTTAGGTTTTTGATCCCTGTCCCCTACGGTATACAAGCTGTCCGTGGACAACATATGTTATTACTTGAACAAGTCCTATCCATAAACTATATCACAACTAGTCTTGCATTCTTCCACCAATAAACAAGAATATTAAATTGAGAAAACCCTTTTACAGGAAGCACTCTGTGGAATTCTCTTGGAACGTTAAGAAAATCACTTGACCACTATACCCTCAGGCATCTGTGCCTCATCTAAGCCCATACAGGACCTCCTTCAAAATTGTTTCGCACCATTATCTATCATAGGAGTTCCAACCTGTTTTGCACCACACCCCTTTCTCAGATAATGTTTTTGAATGCGTGAAAGGGTATACAGAACACTACACAGAACACAACATATATTGAAATTTCAGTTTCAAATAGTTTTGAAAGTTAAAGTTTTGGATCCATTATTACTTCATCTAATAACACTATCTAATAGCAATTCTAATAATAGTTACCTTGAAATAGTGATGAAGGTGAATGACTTTTGAATTGTCTGTAGTAACTGTAGTGATATGAAAATATCAGTCATTTCTATTATTACTAAAGTCACAAGTACTGCTAACATGACTGTGGTTTGTGACCTACTTTTTTAGTGGATAGAAATGCTACATTTCATGAAAGTTTAGTGAAAACAAAGAAGTGAAATTTGCTCTCACCCTGACTTGTATCCATATACTCCTTGCGAACCCCAGATTAAAGAATCCTGATTTTGGCAACAGCCATTGCAACAAGGTGATTAGGAAAGAAAAAAATATGAAAGTTTTATTTCAGTGTGTGGAAGATTGTCTCACAAAATAAAATCTCTAACTCCCCCCAAATTTCAATGGTTTACAACAGTGTTCTTGATTACTTTATATGTTCAGAGATTACTTTATATGTTCGACATTTAAAAAGGGGGTTCTCAGGAGTCCAAAGCTTAAACAACTGAAATTTCTCTTACAGGCCAAATCTGTGTACGCTACAGCTCTAGATATGCAGAAGAAAGGGGGAAAACAGGGAAGGAAGAATGGGAAATACCAGGAACGAGTTGTTTTTTTTAAAAAAATCACCAACAAGAAAAGGAAAGAAGGGTTCTAGGGTAATAAAGGCAATTAGTGCATCAAAGGATAAGAAGCCATATTTTGAAATAGAAGAGTGGTGATTTTAAGCAATGAGAGAGAGAAAGAGAGAGAGAGATTAGAATAGGGAGGTGATAACATTATGCAGTTTAGAGAGGAGATGTTAGAAAACTAAGCAGCAAAGCTCGGCTCCTGTAGCATAGTGGTTACAGAGCCAGCCACATACACTGAGAGTGGCAGGTTCAAACCCGGCCTGGGGCCAGCTAAAACAACAATGACAACTGCAGCAAAAACTACTTGGGAGTCTGAGGGAAGAGAATCGCTTAAGCCCAAGAGCTGGACGTTGCTGTGAGCTGTGACGCCATAGCACTCTGCCGAGGCTCTGTCTCAAAAAATAATAATTAAATAAAAGAAAACTAAGCAGCAAGGAAAACTCATCTTTACAGAAACAGCTGCATAAATTATTCATCCTTCATTTTTAGTTCCTGGGTATAAAGACTTTGATTCACCAGTTTATCTTCGTATAGTGTTATATCTTGCTTCTGTTGTTATTTATCTTATTTTCCAATGATTCTCTCATCACTTTTTTAATTGTTCTTTTTCTTATCCTTTTTTTTTTATTTCTTATAGCATAACTGTGTACATTAATTCAATCATGGGGTATGGTGTGCTGTATTCATATTCATTTTGAAATACTCTCATCAAACTGGTCAACATAACCTTCATGTCATTTTCCTAGTTATTGAGTTAAAACGTTCATACTCTGCTTTTAGAAAGATTCACTTGTACGCTTGTAAAATAAACCATAGAGGTGACCCCACCAATCTCCCTCCCTCCCCCACCAGGCCCCTGACCTCCCCCTCCCACCCCTTCCCATATTCTAAGGCTATAATTAGGTTATGACATTCCTATAAAAGCTATGAATTAGTTTCAAAGTAGGGCAGTGTACATTGGATACTTTTTCTTCCATTCTTGAGATACTTTCCTAAGAAGAACATTTTCCAATTCTATCCATATAAACATAAAGGAGGTAAAGTCTCCATCCTTCTTTAGGGCTGCATAGTATTCCATGGTGTACATGTACCATAATTTATTGATCCATTTATGGGTTGATGGACATCTGGGCTTCTTCCATGACCTTGCAATTATGAATTGGGTTGCAATAAACATTCTGATACAAATATCTTTGTTGTAATTAGATTTTTGGTCTTCTGGATATATACCTAATAAAGGAATTGCAGGATCAAATGGCAGGTCTATTTTTAGTTCTCTCAGTGTTCTCCAGATGTCTTTCCAAAAGGAACGAAATAATTTGCAATCCCACCAGCAGTGTAGCAGTGTTCCCTTTTCTCCACATCCACGCCAACATCTCTGGTTTTGGGATTTTGTGATATGGGCTAATCTTACTGGGGTTAGGTGGTA
>CAUYQV010007359.1:0-13641 GCA_963574575.1 Galagoides demidoff
GGGAGGGGGAGAATGGGTGGAGGGAGGGGGATTGGAGGGACCATTTTTGAGGTTTATCTTACAGGGGTACAAGTGAAACTCTTTAAGAGTAGAATGAGAACGTTTTAAAACAATAACTGAGAAAATGACATGACGGCTGTGTTGATCAGTTTGATGGAAGTATTTCAGATTTCATGTGAAAACCCCACACTGTACTCCAGAAGTGCTTTAATGTACAGAGTTACAATTCAATAAAAAAAAAAAAAGAAAACCTGGAGTATCTGTACAAATGTAAGACACAGTATATTTTAGAGAAAAGAATATTACTGAGGATAGACAAGGTCATCACATAATGTTAAAGAGTTTAATATATGTCAGGAAGAACATAACAATCTTAAAACAATCTATTATGCACATAAAAATAGAACTTCAAAATATAAGAGGAAAAGTGGGTAGACATATAAGGAAAAATAGACAAATCCAGAATTACAGTTGGATATCTCAGTATCCTTCTCTCAAAAATTGGTAGAAAAAATAGCCAGAATATCAGTAAAGAAATGAAAGATTTCCACAACATTGACTTATAATTACCGATTTGACCCAATTAGAGTTGATAAAATACTCCACCCAAAAAAGCTCAAGGGTAATGGAATATTTACCAAAATAAACCATAATCTGAAGGATAAAACAAATCCCAATACATTTAAAAGAATTTCAGATACAAATAATGTTTTCTGATCACAATAGAATTAAGTTAGAAATAAATAATGAAAAGATTTTTGGAAAATTCCAGAACACTTAGAGACTAAATAACATACTTCTAAATAACCCACAGATTAAAAAAGAAAGTTAAAAATTAGAAACTATTTTTAATGTTATAAAAATGCAAACAAAATATATTAAAGTTTATGGGACACCACTAAAGCAATAATTAGAAGGAAAATTATAGCACTAACAACATGTATTAGAAAATATGAAAGGACTAAAATTGACCTCAGTTTTCACGTTAAGAAACTAAGAAAAGAAGAAAAAATTAAATAAAAATTAATTAGGGAATAATACAAAGAGAAGGAATCAATGATATAAAAAAATATTTGATAGCACAACAAAATGACTATAATCAACAATAAGTTAGGGTATATTTTGCAATAACTAAAAGTGGAATTGGAATGTTCCTAACAAATAAATCATAACTGTCTGATTTAATTAATTCTCATTGTATGCCTGTATAAAAACATTGCATGTACTCTGTAAATATATACAACTATTATATATCCATAATAATTAAAAATTAAAACAAAAACAACTTCATTATAAGAAATCTGACAATACTGATGAAATGTGTAAGTTCTTTGAAAGGCAAACTACAAAACTCACTCAAGAAAAATGAATAACCTACATAGCCCTAAATTGGTCTGAAGGTACAAAATTGTGATAAGATCTATTCTCATCAAATTAATCTGTGCATTCACTGCAATCCTGACAAAAATTCCAACAGGTTTTTTTATTTTAAGAAATAGACAAGCTCTTGGGATGGCGCCTGTGGCTCAGTGAGTAGGGCGCCAGCTCCATATACCAAGGGTGGCAGGTTCTAAACCTGACCCCAGCCAAACTGCAACCAAAAAATAGCCGGGCATTGTGGCAGGCGCCTGTAGTCCCAGCTACTGGGGAGGCTGAGGCAAGAGAATCTTCTATACGTACTATGCTTTGAACTTCTTTCAAAAATAATTTAATTAGTGACCTTTAAAAATTTTCCAATACACCTAAGATCCTTTCACAGCACACCAGTTGAAAATCACTGACTTAGACAAAGAAGAATGGAATTGAAACCCTAACCCTATCTGAGTTTTATATTAAGACGTATTATGATGCTACCATCAAGGCTGGCTTCATAGCTGTGCCACATGGGTACTTGTACAAGGCCACACTCTTAGAAGGTCCCTGTGCTTGGTTTAACACTCTGTCACTATCTTGAAATTCTTAATAATTTTTTTAAAAAGGATCCATAGTTTCATTTTAACCTGGACTCTACAGATTACATGGCTGGTCTTGGCTACAGGAATCCAGATAGGATGGTGTTGAGGTGAATGTATAGAAAGAAGGCCACACCACACCAAACACACCTGATCTCATGTGATCCCAGAGCTTTTTAAAACAGGGTCAGGCCTGGTTAGTACTTAGATGGCATCAATAGGTTCTTAAATAAGTATGGGGCCCAGAAATGAACCCTCACACATGTGGACAACTGATTTTTGACAAATGTGCAAAAGTAATATAGGGTGGAAACTAGAATTTTTTAACAAAGAAGGCTGAAAAATTGGATATTCACATGTTTAACAAAATGAATTTTAATCCAATCTCACACTATATACAAAATGAACACCAAAAACTGTAGGCCAAAAGTAAAAACTGAAACTATAAAACATCTCAAAGAAAACTTCAGGGAATAGCTTTGTGACCTTGCGTCAGGCAATGATTTCATAGTAACAACAGAAAAGCATGAGCCATGAAAGAAAGAAAATATGATAAACCCTTCATCAAAAAGCTCTGCTTTTTAATAAAGGATGAGTGAGAAGACAAGCTGAAGACTGGGGGGAAAAAATTGCAAAGCGTATACCTGATAAAGGATTTGTATCATTCTATAAAAACAACTCCCCAAATTCATAAGAAAACACAACCCAGTTAAACATTGGCAAAATATTTCAGTGAAACTTCTCTAAGGAAAACGTATGGATGTCAAATAAACACATTAAAAATATGATCAGCGTTATTAGTCATTAAGGAACTGCAATTAAAACAACCATGAAATGGCTAAAATTAAAGAGACTGAGCTTACCAAGTTCTGATGGGTCGTAGAGGATTAGAAACTTTCATCTCCTGTTGATATTAATGTAAGGTGGTGCAACCACTTTGAAAAATACTATAGCACTTGAAAAAATTTAAAATATATCCATTATATCTTCTAGCCATTCCATTCTCAGGCATTTCCCCGAGAGAAAAGGTGAAGATGTGTTCATACGTTTACAAAGATGTGCACATCGATCTTCACTGCAGCCGTATTTAGAATGTCAAAAACCTAGGAAGAAAAAAAAAAACCTAGGAAGAATTCAAATTTTCATCAGGTTGTAAATATAAACAAATTGTTATACATCTATATAATGAAATAAAAAGGAATAAACTATCCATACATACAACATGGATGGATTTTAAAAGCATTATGACAAGTTTTAAAAGATGGCCACAAAGGACTAATATAAAAGTCTAGAAAAGGCCAGATTATAGTCATAGAAAGTAAATTATAAAGTAAAAGTAAATGATATTTGTTAAAAGGGAGCATGAAGGAACTTGTTCTGGATGAGAGAAATGCTCTATGTCATGACTTTAGTGATGGTAACATGATACACACGTTGGTTAAAATCCATCCAATTTTACAGTCCAAATGGGTTACTTTTATTTGATGTAAATTATACCTCAATGAAGCTGGGAATTTTAAGAGACAACTTACTTATTAGAATGCTTCCCACAGAAGAAAATACTCTTGGTTCACTAGGAAAATACAAATAAATTTCTCTTTAACTATGAACCTACAAGGGTGTCTTTGTAGTCTTACCTAATCCCTGGTTTGGAAGAGCAAATAATTGCACTCACTTATACACAAGGTCATACACATCTCCAAATTTTCATTTTACAGTCTTGCCGGATGTCTCACTGTGTTTTTAATTGTGTTATATAAAACAAAAACAGCATCGACATTCTTTACATTACTGTCCTGCCACAAATCGCTCTGGGTCACAGGCATATAGCCATGTCTATCTGTAGATTATCACTGAAGTCCCAGAAATCTTCACAAGTCTACTGTTTATCCTTGAAAAAGTCCTTTGGATCCAGAAGATGGTCACTGCACTGCACACCTTAGAACCTGAACAAGGACTTCCGAGAGCAAACGGTTTTGTTAATGAACTTGGTGCAACTAGCCTCTTACATCCAGGGGGACGTGTTCTTTAACCTTATCTTCTAGCACCTCCTGGTGTTTAGATGCTGAAGGTTTAAATCTTGGATGCTCAAGTCTTTATTTTTCCCTAGAGCCACAGAAAGAAGAAGAATTTTTTTATGGCAAGAAGTGAGAAAAGAGAATGAATACATTCATAAATTTACAAATTGTTTACAAAGGAATAAACTGAGTGATTCTGGGTTTGAATTTGCCACTTGTTTTTCAAAATTAATAAAATTAATATCTACTTACAGGATAGTCCTGGCTTTAAAAAACAAAGAACAAGTTTGTTTTTAGCAGAATTACATCAGAATTTTTTTGAAACAGAGTTTATTTTTAGCCACTCCTAGCCCTATGCTTTTCATAGAAATAACTGGTCGTTGCATAAAATCTAACAATTACAGTCTTGTCATGATGACAGTCCCAAAGGGAAGTGAGGGGCTATCTTATTAAAGTCATTTGGCATCTGGGTGGCACATTTTCAGGTATTAAGTCATGATCCCATTCCCTTTTCCTGGCAAGATGAACTGAAGCACAGACTCCTCCAGACTCAACTCTACCCCAGAATGAGTTCTTTAAAAATAAAATCCCTAGGATCCGACAAAGGTTAGGATGATGGACAGGACACCTGTGGTCGGGTTTGAATAACCAACCATTGGTAATAAGAGCTCGCCCTGCTTATGCCCCCCACGCTGGAGTCTGGAGCAGCTAGACCCTTTATCGCAGGCCAGGCCTGTGTGGTTATTAGGCATGAAGAAGGGCCAAGACTAGTTTCATCAGGAAGCAGGTTATAATTTGTTGAAGCCATAAAAAAAAAAAAGAAAGAAATGATTGAAAGAAAACAGCATGGCCAATACAGCCATGCTTACTTGCTGATGGGGAGCTAAATCCAGTGCCTTTTTCCTCATGCCTACACACACACCATTCCGTTTTCCCTAACCAGTCTCAGTATATTTTGCTGCATTGCAGTAACTCCAAAATAATTTGGTGGCAGGAGAGACTGGGGAGATGAAAGCTAAACATTTTAAGATTATTTGTAGATTTTATCCATTCATGCTAACCCTTACCCCAATTCCACAGGAAATCCAGAGTCACCTGGAATTGATGTGTCCCATAAGGATACTGAACAGCTAGGTCCAGAGACAAGGCAGCAGCTTTTACATTTCAGTTACACAAAAAAACGAACAGGGTAGATTTCTCTGTAACTAATGGGTGCCATGCTCGGCGTAAACGGAATGATAAGCTTGAACTTTGAAAATCCCTAAGTTGGTGAGTTGAAATGATCCTTCTGTTTAAGGCCTTTCTTTTTCACTATCTGCTATTTGTGTATTATTAAAATACTTTTTTACTCTCCTGGAGAAAACCAGCAGGTGCTTTTTAATTATTCAAACTCCTCTGGAAACCGAATTACTTAATGTAATTACATCTGGATCAAAAAAATAAAAATACGAAGAAAAGCAATTTACAGTTCTTAGGGACCTTGACATATATATTTGCCATTTTGCAGAGTGACAGAACTGATTGTTCCTTTTGACTTATTCTGATTTTTCTCTTCAGAAGACTTGCAGGAAAACAATCAGAAAAAAAGTGGTAATGTTTACCTTGAAGATAAAATGTTGTCTTTTCGACTATGTAAATTTCAGCCATAGAAATCTATTTTGTCTCGCTGTAGTTTCACCCAATTGCATGTATAATGAGGATTCCCTGTTGTCGTCTCTGAAGCAATAAATAGGGAAGAATTTGTTCTTGCTGGAGTAAAAGAACATCTTATAACTGAAACAAAGCAGATGTAGCTGCTAAACATATACATCCACGCAGAGCATCGAGGCAGGCACAACTGCTACTACCAAAGGAAGAACACTCAGCAATTAACAATACAATCTGCATGTTTTGAAACAATTCTATTTTCTTTTAGAAAGCTAGAATCCTATGAAGCTGCTTTTCCAATCATCCCCTGATTTTGAACATATTGCGGAATGTTTGGTATGGAAACTTCTAAGCGCAGCTGCTCTGATAGGAAAACCTTTGTAATTTCATATCTGAGCCAACCCATAAAATGCCCATCAACCTTTCCCAGCTTCAGAAAAAGCCTCGAGCTAGCACTTATGCCCACCTCCTTATGGAAAGGCTGCCCTTGGCTGGGAGCTGACGCGAGGGAAATTATCGGAAAGAGGTGAGTTCTGAAGGTACAAGCCCACAGACGTGTAACACCACAAAAACATTTGCGCTGCTGGTGCAATGGAAGGACGACTGCCCATTTCCTGTGGCCCTCAGTGATGATCTATGCATACCAACGGAGCACACAAATTCTGCTTTTTATATTATCTTTCCTGCATCTGACAAGGAAATCTTGTTTTAAGCAGCTAAAACAAGGCCCAAAGCAGAGCTGTCATGATCAAAACGGCTCACAGGGAGGTAACCATAAAGTGTGCTTACAAACACCTGTTATAATAAGTTGTAACTAGCAAAACAAAACACCTCTAAGGCATAAGTTGAACTGTTTATTTTTTCAATTTTTTTTTTTTTTTGGCTGGGGCTGGGTTTGAACCCGCCACCTCCGGCATATAGGGCCAGCACCCTACCCTTTTGAGCCACAGGCACCACCCTGAACTGTTTATTTTTTAAAAAATTAACTCCTTTTCTTCTGAGAATTATAACTAGATACTTGAATTGATTTGTTGTTCCTTTTATGTCTCATTTCAGATTAAAAATTGCTCACCTTTATTGCTGCTTTTACAAAGCGTGGAATTTTGTTTTTCAGCTGGTTTCCCCTCATAAATCTATTTATTCATATAGCCGTTCTGATGTTGGCCAAATAGAGAGGCTCTTCTGGCTCCCTCCAGGTAATTTTAAAGCGGCCATATATGCGACTGCCATTGCCTTTCCTGAAAGTACTGTGCAAAGGTCCTCGTATCACCAGCAAGTCTCAGTCAGAGACAACTGGTCCTCAAGCCAATGCCAGCCCATGACAAAAGTGACACTGCTCTTTGGCAAAATGAAAAAAAAAGAGCAAGCAAAGGAGTAAGGCAGAAAAAAAAATAGGTTGTCATGTTATCAAGTTTATTCCATTTGAGAAAATTCTCTGACTCTGAGACTATGACATTCTTTGGGGGAGGTTTGAGACAGGGTCTCACTCCATCACCCAGGCAGGATGGAATGTGTGTGATCATATTCACCACCACCTCGAACTCCTGGGCTCACTCAATGCTTGGTCTCTCAAGTAGCTCAGACTAAAGGCTAAAGCCCAGCTAATTTTTTTAATTTTTTATAGAGATGGGGTCTTGCTGTGTTGCCCAGGTTGGACTCAAACTCCTGGACTCAAATGATCCACTTGCCTCAGCCTCTCTTTGAGGGACTATGGGCATGAACCACTGTGCCATGCCCAATAGTTTTAAGGTTTAAATTCTTTTTTTTTTAATTAAAGTGATTGTATCCAGTACTTGTTTTTTTTTAAGGGCCATACTTGGCACAATAAAAATGCTATATGAATTTTCAAATTCTGTAAACTTTTGCTGGCATGTGAATCCAAAATCTGTATTATTCAAAAACAAGCAGTCCCATGTCCTCCAGAATGTTCAGTAACAAAGCAACAGCTAATAAGTGGTGGTAAGGATCTGCTTTGGCCCAGGAAGGAAGCTTCCTCCTGGAAATTATGCAAATTAGCCTTCCTATCTTAAAAATTTGTTACCTTAAGTAGCTCAAAATAATCACTCATCATTTTAAGTCCCCCAAATCTTGGCCTTACTGTTAGTTGGCTCATCAAACTTTCATTAAAAATAACAGGTATTGCAAAGATCAATTTTATCCTAAGTATTCCCAGACCAATGTCCATCAGTGGAGTTGAAAGAAGTGAAGTTGGTGGGGGTAGCAGAGAGGCCTCAATTCATCAGTCTTGGCTTCCTCAGAGACTCCCTAGTCCTCATCACTGTCCTTCCCGTTATTGCAGGGTGACGTAAGACCCTCATCCCCTTTCCTGCTTTGCACGTCTTGGGTTCCTCTTCCTCTACGTGGAGGTTATGTGAGTCATCCTGATCTTCCTAAAACCATGTGAACTCAGGTTTACCTTGTGCAATCACAGCGATGGCTCTAACAGTGTTTGAGTGTCAATTTTTAGGTCAAAGTGTACAATTTCTAAATGCTGAGAAGGAATCTAACGACCCTCAGACGTGACTTTTCACAGGTGGAAGTCAGCGTAGCATTGGGATGATTGTAGGCAGCAGGATCGTGAAGAAATGAGGAAACTGTTGAATGGTGATCGTTAGCATAGGTTTCTCCGTGATGTACACTTGGAGCTGATATAATTGACAGACTTGAAAGTCAACCCACGCTGAATCTGCAAAGCCAAAAACACAACAGGAAAGCCTTACGTCATCAGTATTTTATGACATCTGTGGATGTTTCTCTGCTTGCTCTTGCCTCATGAGACAGCATTTTAGCTTTTGGGTCCAAGTGTCACATGCTCACACTACTTGGATTTCCTCTGTCCCAATTCTCTCAGTAACCTCCATTAATCTGGATTCTCCAGGGACTCCAAGGCTATTGGATCCTTTAAATTGAAGACTTGTCCTTTTATGTGCTTTACTGAGAATACACACTGAATTTCTATCTTTCCCACAGATTGGAGACAGATGCTGATTTAAAACAGGTGTATATGTATTTGGGTTTCTTTAATAATACTTTAGTGTTATTATCAGCTTATCCGTAAAGACCAGCATCTAGAAATTTTTCTTTCCAAAACCTACTTAAGAGCCATATCCTCATCCTAGACCAGAGGAAAAGAGTACACGAGACAGTGTCAGAAAACACATAGCCGCAGATTATAACAAGGTAAATGTACTTAATAGTATCCTTGATGAAATGACCCTTTTCAGGGTGGCACTCATAGCTCAGCGGGTAGGGTACACCCAGCCTGGTGGGTTTGAACCCAGCCTGGGCCAGCTAAACAACAATGACAAATGCAACCAAAAAATAGCCGGGCATTGTGGCAGGCACCTCTAGTCCCAGCTACTTGGGAGGCTGAGGCAAGAGAATCACTTAAGAGTTTGAGGTTGCTGTGAGCTGTGACACCACATAGCACTCTACTGAGGGCAACTTAGTGAGACTGTTTCAAAAAAAAAGAAAAAAAGAGAAGAGAAAGGAAAGGAAAAACGAAAGAACTGCAAACTAGCTAAAAAAAATAGAATTTTTTAAAAAATAACATTTTGAATCTTCCCATGCACCCCTACAATCATTCTAGACACTGAGAATGCCGATGTATGCTAAAATAGGCTGCAAAAAATATTAACATCTTTATCAGTGGAGAGGCCAAGAGATATTTTGCTATTCCACCTGCCCTCATCTAAAAACCTTATCATGTGCCAATTCAGCTTCAAAACAGGTGCCTAAGCCACTTCCCTTATTGTATTCACCAAGCCATATTCCCTTTCCTAAGCTGTCCCTAAGAGAAATTTGGGAGACACCACTGTTACTAGTAGCACCCCATTTAAATTGCAAATATAAAGTACTAACTCAGAGTAAATGAGAACCAGACTTGTGAATTAAAAAGAGGACTGGTCACTTCTTTTCAGGTCTGGATGGGTCCCTGTCAAGCTGGGAAAATCCTTCTACCTCTTTGGGACCAGTTGTTTCCTTCATTTTAAGAGAGAACAATTCAACTGCGTAAGTCGATTCTAAGAGTCTGTGTCCTTTGATCTTTAACCTTAGTTATGGGAAGTTGCAAAAATGCAACTGAACTTTCTGAATTTGCACATTCAGACTAACAGTTTAAGAAGACTTCAGTGGATACCCCTGATTGATATCATTTGTCCCCAGTAGTAACAGAGTATAAACGCAGATAGAAAGGGAATGAAGGGTAGAAGGAGTTTTAAATAAAATGTTTCATTTTACCAAAGAAGAATCTTAAAGATTGCAGAATCAAATGGCTTTGCAATCTTGTGCAGTAACCTCTGATATTTGTCAATAGAAAATAGATGAGGTATCCACTAGCCAGACTTAAGAACACCACTGGTACTAACTGTATAGTGGACAATTTGCACTTGGCAAATAAGATATTTATGGTCTGGTGGAACCTACTGTTCACCATAAAGAATTTTCTAACATGAGCCAAGTGTTTATAAATTTTTTAAAGAGGGCACAGAATTTACCACCTAAGCCTAAAAGAAAGGATCAGTGATGGTGTCCAGATCCCACAGGCCTGGGCACAGAGGATGGAAAATTCTCAGGGTCACGTACCACACGGACTGGTCTACTTGGTGAGAAGAGGGAGTGTCTAGGAAAGGAGAAACTCAGGGAATTGTGATGCTTTGAAGTTTTTCTAATAGAAACGTCACCTCTTGATAGAATATCATTTACACATTTCAGAAATATGGTTTCCTTTAAAATCCCAGGAAGGGGTGGCATATCCTTTCCCGATAAAACATTCCAGCACCTTTAGTCCAGAATTCTCTAAAAGTCACTATTTCAGTGTCCTTCTCTTCAAGAATATCACTCCCCTTTATCAGCTTAATTTTTCCCATTTATTAGGGTAACATTTGGTCTGAATGTCAGTTCTGGTTCTGTTGCTAACTGGCTTTGTTCTCTTAACCTCTCTAAATCAAATCTTTTCTTGCTATAAAGCAAAGGTTTTAGATTACATAACTCTAAAAATTATTTTAATTTTTTAATTGTAAAATAACATGAGTAGAGAAGGTCCACACTAAAAAAAATAATAGCATATCTTAATGATTTGTTATATGACTACCACCCTCATAAACACCACCTGGGTCAAGAAATATAACTTTTGGGCAGTGCCTATGGCTCAATGGGCAGGGCACCCACACCATATACTGAGGGTGGCAGGTTCAAACCCGGCCCCAGCCAAACTGCAACAAAAAAAAGCCAGGTGTTGTGGTGGGTGCCTGTAGTCCCAGCTACCTGGGAGGCTGAGGCAAGATAATTGTCTAAGCCCAGGAGTTGGAGGTTGCTATGAGCTATGACACCACGGCATCTACTGAGGATGACAAAGTGAAACTGTATCTCCAAAAAAACGATAAAGAAATATAACTTTTCCAGCCACTTGGACAGCAATTCATATGCCTCGCTCTAGGCACAGCCCCCTCTCTGTTCTCAAATTCCACTCTCATCTTTTTAGTACTCACCTGCATATCTCACAGCTTTATAATCCAAGTGCACATCCACACATCAGGGTTTTACCTTCCCTTTCACCAGTTATCTATTGCTGTAATAATGCTGTGTAACAAACAGCCACAAAACTAATAGCAAGGGCATATGACAGCACTTGTCAATTGTGTCTGCAGTGACCAGCTAAGCGTCACTGCCGATGTTGGCTGGGGATGCTCATGTATTTGCGTTCACTGGCTTCCAGCTGATTTATGCTGGCCTCGGCATAAATTTGGATGACTTGGCTTTGTTCTGTAAATAGAAATACATATTTCTCAATTCATGTAAGGCTAATGTATGGAAACTAAACAGCACAGGAGGAAATATGTAAGACATATTTAAGTTCCCATTGTCACACTGTCACTTCTTCCTTATCCTAAGATAAAGCAAATCACATGGCCAAGCATTGAGCCAGCATGGAAGAACACTGCAAAGTAACATGGCAAAAGTTATGATTATAGGGATATGTGAAGGACTGGGGCCATCTTTATAACCTGCCATAGTGGTCCATACCAATGGCTATAATTATTCATTCCCCTGCACATGCTGAAATATAATCATCCCTCATAGGACTCTCCAAAATGCCTCATCCCGTAAAACATAAGGCTTGAAATTCAGAACCTTGTGGTATATATACTATAAGGGCATGATGCAGACTTGGTTCTCTCAAAGTCATGGTCCAAGGAGGAAATAAGCACATTTCACAATTATTTTGGAATATTCTTAGTATTAACACTTGTAGAAAGGAATGAAAGAGGAAGGATTGGACAGGTAGAGAAGTTGAGCTGTGATTCAACCCCAAAAAAGCCCCAACTAGCCTGGGAAGAAATTTGGGGTGGCCCTTCATAATTTACCTAATTGTCCCAAGTTCAGGATCAAGGGCTGGAACTTTATGCCCCCACGTGGATCAGAGATGTTCCTGTAAGGATACATCACCTCAGGCAATGAGATATTAGAAAGGGGTGGGGGGCTGGCTTTTACCAGCATTCTCGCAGCTGAGAAGGTAAATTCTTCATTCATGAAGGAGATTTTGGCAGATCATTACGTTATCCCCCGCAGGTATGGATGTGGTCTATCTTGATCCAAAGGCCTATGAATTAAAACACAATTTGTCATATAGAAGGGAAACAAGGCAAAGAGTCACAATACATACCGCCATTTGCAAAGGGGAAAGATGGCAGACACACTGAAATCAGAGGCCCAGAGCAATTCTGCAATTCCATGGGATGCCAGGGCTGTCTATTTATAGGGTTAGGAATATTTTCCCATGAGGTTTTGCTTCCTGGAAGTGAGTCTTCAGGCAGTTGTTTTGTACAGCCCCAGGCTCCATAATCTTGGAATCCTTCCTTTCCCATTCCTCTTTTTGGCAATTTTGGAAGAAAACTTCAGAAAATACACCCTGTGAGTAACTTTCTCAGCCTACTCCCTTCCGGTAGAAAGTTGAGAATTCATAGGTCTTTCAACATTTTGAACCTTGCATGTCAACAGAAGTTATACTAATAGAGCAGCCTTAAAATTTGGGGGGCTTCCTGTGGCCTTGAATCTGGTGCATGTTATTTGCCAAAGGCTCTAAACCCAATTACAAAACAACTGCTCTCCCCAATTTAATCCCTGCTACATTTGGTGCGAGACTACAATGAGAAAATAACGTTCTTATGATTTCTGGAAGTCAGAATTCTGGGCCATGGAAGAAAATGGCAATAGGACAGGTTCCTGTCTCCAAGCAAGAAAAAATACAGAGCAATAAGAAAAACAAAACACAGACATTATCTCCTCAGTGTAATCTGCACGTACAGAATGCCCAGACTTCATAACTATAAGTAACAAAAAGAGTAAACACCAAATTCCCATGTACCATCTCTCACAGTCCTGCCCTGCTGGCCAGTTTTGTGGCAAGCAAAAACATATTTAGAACAACTTTAAAAACTAAGTAGCAAAGAAAATACATCATGCAACAAGAAACATAGCAAAGAAAAGAAAATAATCATAACTATACACTATTATGTCAGAGTTAAGAAAAAATTAGACTCATCAATATAAATACAAATGGGCTAAATTCATCTTTTAAAAGGAAAAGATTTTTCATTTGGCTGAAAGGGCAAGACAAAACTATGCTCTACACATGAAGCACACATAAAATAAGGGGAACAAAAAAGTCTAAAATGAAGGGATGAACAAAAATTTAAGGCCAGTGGAAAAAACACATTATTAGGAAAAGTGATCTGATATCTCAAATCATGAAATGTAACAAAAATGCTGGGCGGCACCTGTGGTTCAAGGAGTAGGGCACTGGCCCCACATAACGGTTCAAGCCCAGCCCCAGCCAAAGCTGCAAAAAAAAAAACGCTAATAAGCCATATTCACCAAGATAGACCAAGATAGACTGCATTATGAGACATAAAATCCATATTAACACCCATGAGAGAATGCAAATCATACGAAGTATGACTTCACACCACAATGGAATTCAGCTGGAAACCAATAACAAAAAGACAGCTGAAAAATCCCCAGAG
>CAUYQV010007360.1:0-11286 GCA_963574575.1 Galagoides demidoff
TTTTAGAGATGGAGTCTCACTTTGTTGCCATCGGTAGAGTGCTGTGGTGTCACAGCTCACAGCAACCTCCAGCTCTTGGGCTTAGGCAATTCTCTTGCCTTAGCCTCCTGAGTAGCTAGGACTACAGGCACCCTGCCACAAATTCAGCAATTTCTTAAAATTTTTAACATAAATTTACTATACGATGTGGCAATGCCAATCCTAAGACTCTACCCAAGAGAAACAAAAACCTATGTCAACACAAAGACTTACATGTGAAAGTTCACAGCAGCATGATTCACAGTGGCTAAACAGTAGAAAATTATCAAATGTCTGTGGATTGGTAAATGGGCAACCAAAATATGGTATATCCATACAATGGAATACTATTTAGCAATAAGAAGAAACAGCACTGACACATTATACAGCATGATATACCTCAAGAATATGCCCAGTGTCGGGGAGAATATGTCCAGTGAAAGAAGCTAGATACACAAAATACCACATTTATGTGAATTATTCAGAAAAGGCAAATCTACAGAAAGCACATCAGTGGGAGAGTTTATTTATTTATTTTTTTTGAGACAGGGCCTCAAGCTATTCCCCTGGGTAGAGTGCTGTGGCATCCCAGCTCACAGCAACCTCCAACTCCTGGGCTCAAGCAAGTCTCCTGCCTCAGCCTCCCAAGTAGCTGGGACCACAGGTACCTGCCACAGCACCCGGCTATGTTTTTTTGGTTGCAGGCGTCATTGTTGTTTGGCAGGCCCGGGCTGGATTCGAACCTGCCACCTTAGGTGTATGTGGCTGGCACCTTAGCCATTTGAGCCACAGGCGCCGAGCCAGTGGGAGAGTTTAAATAATAACTTTTAAGCAGATTTTAAAATTATGCAGCATAATTTAGCCATTAAAAATTATGACTAGGCTGGGTGCAGTGGCTCATACCTATAATCCCACCACTTTGGGAAGCCAAGAAGGAAGGATCACTTGAGGCCAAAAGTTTGAGACCAACCTGTGCAAAGTAGAGAAATTCCATCTCTTTAAAAAAAAAAAAAAAAAAAGCCCTCAGTACAGTGGGCTTCTCCCCACCACCACAAGAGTCCTAACTACTCTAGAGGCTAAAAAAGGAGAATTGCTTAAACTCAGAAGTTCAAGATCACAGTAAATTGTAATTATGCCACTACACACCAGCCAGGGTGACATAGTAAGACCCTGCTTCCTAAAAAACAAGAAATTATGACAGATGTATACTGATGGGGTAATAAATTCCTCCCAGAATACTAAAATATGTAAAATATTATTCTAATTTTTAAAATGTTATATTTATATAATACATTGATATTTCCATAAGAAAAAGTCTGGACAAATATTTACTAAAATGTTAGTAGTAGTTAAGTGCTAGGATTACAAGTAGTTTTCTTTTGTTCATTTATATTTTTAAATTTTTCTAAAAACATATGCATTATTTACATTAAAACATACATATAGTCACATATGTAAGTAAATATGTATGCATATATGTGTATATATAAAAACAGAATATGAAAGCAAGAAGGAAACTTGGAGATCCTTTATTAAGCAGTTTTTGAATCTTTTTGAATCATAATCCTTAAGGTTATAGCAGAAAACTGATAAAGTCTGACTCTTACCCCTTGCAACATTTGACAAAAGTCCTCTCTAAGATGAAATTTTAGCAAAGAAAAAAGGTTTATGTTTTATTTATGCCCTACCTTGCTCCAGAAAAGATTTAAGGTAGGTAGCTTCTAAAGATAGGTGGAAAACATGATGTAGCAAATCCTACATAGGTAAATAGTTAGGAATTGGGCTCTCTTAGGAAAGAGGGTGGGGGTGGAGGATCCGGCCTCCATCTTAGTTCCTCCCACCTTAATTTTGTCCCAAGCAACTGCTCACACCTGGGGAGGAGGAAATATCTTACCAATATACCAATCAGAACTTAGCATCCCAACTGCAAAAAGAGTTAGAAGACTCTAACCTCACAAGTACAACAGCGGCTTAAGGCTTAAAGGTGACCTAGAATAGCCTTAAAACTAATTATCATGTGATCACATCCCACCATGGGCTCTCAGAGAGGCTCATGAGAGGTCCACCCCACAGTAAGGCTCTGGTTCCAAGGTGACCTAGAACCATGAAGTAGGCTCTTCACAACAATGGATGCTCATCTACTCTCCATGGAAAATGTATTTTTCTCTGTAAGCCAATACCTAGCTCTTACTCTGTAAACCTATCTTTCTCTTTCTCAATAAAACTTTCTTTGCCATCTCTGCCCCCACTCTAACCCTATCCTGCCCACATGCTTACTAAATAGTCAGTCTAGTTCAGCAGTTCTCAACTGTGACTCACAGGAACTGTATTAAAGGGCCATGGCATTCAGGAGGTTGAGAACCACTGGTCTAGATCAATCATTCTCAAACTAAATATTAGGAAGGACTATCTCCACTCCATCCTAATGATGATTTTGTAAAATATTTAATATTTTTTTTGAGACAAGAGTCTCACTTTGTCACCCCAGTAGAGTGCCACTCAGTCACAGCTCACAGCTCACCTCAGACTCTTGGGCCTAAATGATTCTCTTGCCTCAGCCTCCCGAGTAGCTGGCACTAAAGGCTCCAGCCATGACACCCGGCTATTTTTTGTTGTTGTTGTAGTTGTCATTACTGTTTAGCAGGCCTAGGTTGGGTTTGAACCCACCAACCCTGGTGTATGTGGCTGGCACCCTAACCACTGAGCTACAAGCACCTAGCCAACTAAAACAATTCTTAAACAGAAGCTATGAATTAAAGCTGAGCAATGAAGAAAAAAGTGGAATTAAGGCCACAGAAGTTATAGAAAACAAAACAGATGTATAAATAAGCAGAAATATAAGGAAAAGAACAAGCAAGTCTCTAGAGCAGCGGTTCTCAACCTATGGGTTCCAACCCATAGGAACTGTATTAAAGGGTCACGGCATTAGGAAGGTTGAACCGCTGCTCTAGAGACAGGAAATTTCAGGCCTATGGACTTTTATGGTCCACGTTAACAAAGGAGCACAAAGATCTCCACAAAGTCTCTAGATCCAGTTCCAATTCTTGACACTGCATTCCTACTCCTTCAATTCAATGAAATTTCTACTTCCCTTACCATCCCATGAGAATTCTTACAAATTTGCTCCACCAATCATTGTTCCTTACAACCAAAAGCATTCTTCAACTAAAGGAAATGGCTTACCTTTGGATATCACCAGTGGCAGTACTTGAAGTATTTAAACTCATGGTTAATCTTCCAACTCTTTCAAAATACCCTACTATTTCTTACTGATACACGTCCTTATTGATGATTAAAATTGTCCAAGATGTCTATAGGTTACAGGTAAGATGGACGGAAGTCTGTTAAAATAGTAAACCATACAACAGTGGTCACATATTTAAATCCTGAGAGTATGAGAGATTTTTCTTCTGTTCTTTGGCTTTTTAATTACTATTCTGAGACAGGATCTTGCTTTGCTTTCCAGACTTCTGCGTAGTGACATGATCATAGCTCACTACAGTCTTGACTCTTGAACTCAAGGGATCCTCCTACCTTAGCCTTCCAAGTAGCTGGAATTACAGGCCAAAATGTATTTTTTTAATTATTGTATAATAAACATGTAATAGTGGTATTCTAAAAAGCTATAATGTTTTACTATATATTTTTTAAAAGAGTTGGAAGTGGAACAGTGGCACATCTATAGTCCCAACTACTCAGGAGGCAGAGGTGGGTAGATCACCTGAGCCTAGGATTTCAAGGCCCAGCCTGGACACCAAAATGAGACCTCTATCTCATTTTTAAAAAATCTTTTTTAATAATAATTTAAAAACTTAAAAGGGTTAGAAACAAAAATGACAAAATGTTAAAAAGATGTTCCTTCTTTTAAGAACAAAGTAATGAAACTATTAGATTATATTAATTTCTTAAATGAAAAGAAAAATTATCATAGCAAAATAGTGACAAATTACTACTGAACTTGTAAAAAATATGTAGTGCCTATCTTTAGGGTATAGAATTCAGTTTGTCCAGGGACACTTTTTGGTCCCCAAAGCCTTTTTCATAAATGAAATTTTTTTTTTTTTTTGAGACAGAGCCTCACGCTATCCCCCTGGGTAGAGTGCTGTGGCATCACAGCTCACAGCAACCTCCAACTCCTGGGCTCAAGCGAGTCTCCTGCCTCAGCCTCCCAAGTAGCTGGGACCACAGGCGCCCGCCACAGCACCCGGCTATTTTTTGGTTGCAGCCGTCATTGTTATTTTGGCGGGCCCAGGCTGGGGATTAGAACCCGCCACCTTAGGTGTATGTGGCTGGTGCCTTAGCCACTTGAGCCACAGGCGCCGAGCCTCTTCACTTTTCTCTGCATGTCCTAACTTCTACTCTAAACAGTTTGACTAGTTCAGCTTTCCAGCTCTCCTTTGTAATCTTAATTATAAACTATGGTCAGGCACTGTATAATGTTTCAGTCAATGATGAACCTCAGGTATGACTGAGGTCCCATCAGATTATAATATTGTATGTTTAGATATGGTTAGATACACACATACCACTATATTACAGAATTGCCTACAGTATTCAGTACAGTAATCTGCTGTATAGGTTTATTGCCTAGGAGCAATGGGCTGTAGCCTAGGTGGGTAGCAGGCCACTCCACTGAGGTTTTGAGGTTTATGTAAGCACCCTCCACGATGTTCCCACAATGATGAAATCACTTAACAACACATTACTTGAATTATCCCCATCATGAGGTGACACATGACTGCATGTTCCCTGCTGTGGCTGCTCTGCAATCCTGCCTTCTCTTCTCTTCAGCAGGGACACTTTCCCTATCCCCAGTCTCCTACCTGAACAGAGCTGTTCTATCTTGGTATAATTGAGGTGCAGGGAGTCATTGACCCATGCAAGCATATCATGGCGACTCAGATTTTCACTGGTCACGGATGTGGAGTACACATTGACGGCCATACCCCAGCTGCAAAGAAAGAAGAAAGGTGAGGTCAGCACCCAGGCCTCATGCTATCCTTTAGCTGTCAGGAGAGAGGGGCGGCAGGACCCCTGGGAAGTAAGAAGCATTCCCTCTAGAACCAGCCTTGCAGTTTAGCCCCCAGAGAAGCAGTACTTATTCATTCTTTAAATCCTTAATGAGTGTCTACTATATCTTAGATCAGTGGTTCTCAAACTTCCTAAGGCTGCAACTCTTTAATACAGTTCCTGTGTATTGCAACCACTGTGCTAGATGAACTGGTGGTTCAAAGTTAATCAGCACATGGTCTCTGCCTTGGAGGAGTTTACAGACAGGCAAACACCATCCTAAGGGACTGGTGGGCAGTACAAACAAGCCCACAAAATTTCAGGATGGTACACAGAAGGGCGTGATCTCATCTGCTTGGCAGGGGCAGAGATGTTGGAGCCTAAAAGGAACAGGAATTTTCCAGACATAAAAAGGGATGGGCTAGAAGAGCATTTCAGGCGCAAGGACTAGCAGGAACAAAGGCACAGCTTATTCTGGAACTGAGTTGTTCAGCAGGACCAGGGAGCAGGTTTTGTGTTGGGTGTGGCACAGTGAGGCTGGCAGGGACAGAGCCAAGGCTTCGTTTACCAGGAGGAGGAGGCTTAACTTTCTATTTAAACAACAGGAAGCCAATAGAAGATTTTAAGGAGACAATAACTTGACCAGATTTGTGTTACTGAAAGCCAACTAACCTTTGCCTGTCCTCTGACTTCAGACTCCACATTCCTGGGGTCTATGGCCTGCTGACTGACCAGAGGCACGTAATCTCTGCTTATCCAGAACCTTCCCCTCACACAGGCTTCTCTCCTGTATTCAGTACCCGGGATGTCACTAGCAGCCACTAGTCTCTCAAGATAGAAACTGGCAGGGTTAACCCAGAGAGCCTGTTCCCCTCATCCTCCCATGGAGCCATTCCTTAAGTCCTGGACCCTGCCCCCCAATCTGCCCTGTTCTGGTCACCTCAGAGCGTGCTGTAGACGTTCCTCACTTTCTACAGTGGGCTGTTCCCAGAACCCCACAATACCAAAGTCATTAATGTTCACATCCCTTACGTAAAATGATGTAGAATTTGCATATAACCTCCAGACACACTCTTGCATATACTTTAAGTCATCTCTAGATTACTTATAATATCTAACTCAATGCAAATGCTATGTAAACAGTTGTTACACTGTATTGTTTAGGGAATAATGACAAGAAAAAATTCTGTATATGTTCAGATCCCCTGTTTTCCCTCAAATATTTTTGACCTGCATTTAGTTAAATTTGCAGTTGGCTGAATCCACAGATGCAGAATCCATGGATGTGGAGAGCTGGCTGTACTTTCTAGCCCAGGTTAGCAGAAGCCTCCTTTTTCCAGCTGCTAGCCCTTTCCTCTTAAGCCATCCCCGACATTGTTGCTGTCAGAATCTAGCTAAAAGGAGACCTGGCTGCTCCCCACCCATCTTCAGGCCCCTTCAGCCATCATCCCAAATGAGCTGCCCACTGGCCGAATTTGCCTTGTAGACTTGAACTGTTTAGCACTCCCTGTGTTGGAAACGTTTTTTGAATTAGTGCCCAATATTTTCACATTGGTATGTTTCACACAAACAATTTGGGATTTCTGGCTTCTTTGGGGGACTCTCTGAGCCTAAGTTCCTGCACTGAGACCAATAGCTGGCGCTGAGCCAGCATGCTTGAACCTCCTTCCCACCCCACCCCCACACAGAGGCCAAGTGTCAGCTGCTGATGGTCGCTGACTTGCACTGTTGAGAAGGAACTATTTCTTATAACTAGGTTTTTTTTTATCAGAAATGGAGAAACAGAAAGCGGGTCAAAAGGACTGTGTATTCCGAGAATCGTTGAGAACTCCTATTTCTGGAGTGAATGAAGAATGTTTCTTCAGGCTTACTATGTAAAGTGTCTCTATGAAGGAAGAATACATTCAGCACGCTTCCTTATCCCCTGTCAGTGTCTGCTCTTAAAACATGACCTTCCCTACCACTTCTCAAAATCCTAAATGGACCCCATCTTTTTACTCTTCTCCCACTTTGTGCCCCCAGTTAGAACATAGGCAACTCCCCACTCACCCTCTGTCTAGAATGTCAACCCCACCCCAAAGTCTGTTCATTCTTTGCTTCATGGTTCTCAAACTGAGGTCTGAAGACCACTGCTGCGTGCTGGGGTTAGATGGGAATCAGCTTGTTAGAAATTCCAATTCTCTCACCCTCCCCCAGGCCTCCTGAATCACAATCTGCCTCTGACCAAGATGCCCAGAGGAGCTGCAGGCATGGTCAGGTTTGAGAAGCACTGCTTCAGAGAGGGGGCTCAGCCTGGCACCTGCTGGGCTGTGCTCCCTGCAGGTCCCCACCCCTCATCTCACACATATGTAATGGGACCTCAGTATATACCTGTTTAAATGAAATTTTGAAGAAAGATCATGAGAGAAAACTCTCTTATTTATTCCTGATCCTTCTTCCTAAAAATAAACTTTGTCCTTCATTGCCCAGGGAAACAGGACAGACAGGGCCAAAGAGCCAAGAGAAACAAAAATTAATTTTTGTCTTGAGAGCCTTTAAGGCAGTGATTTTCAACTGGTGTGGCATGGCACACTAGCGTGCCATGAGAGCATCTTAGGTGTGCTGTGAACATTTTTAAAGATTATTAATTAAATTATTTTTCAAAGAACAGCAAAGCACAGTTAAGTATGTTCTTTATTTTTATTCTCTTTTTTGTTGTTGTTCAACATAATTTAAGTGTGCCACAGAAGTTTAATTACAGGTTCAAGTGTGCCGTGAGATTAAAAAAAAGGTTGAAAAGGCTCAGTGCCTGTGGTTCAAGCGGCTAAGGTGCCAGCCACATACACCTGAGCTGGTGGGTTCGAATCCAGCCCAGGCCTGCCAAACAACGATGACTGCAACCAAAAAATAGCTGGGCATTGTGGTGGGTGCCTGTAGTCCCAGCTACTTGGGAGGCTGAGGCAGGAGAATCGCTTAAGCCCAGGAGTTGGAGGTTGCTGTGAGCTGTGATGCCACAGCACTGTACCAAGGGTGACAGCTTGAGGCTCTGTCTAAAAAAAAAATAAAAATAAAAAAGGTTGAAAAACAGTGCTCTAAGAACTCAGGACTTGGCAATTTCAGAGTTTTCTGAAGGTGATTTGGACGGCATTTGAGTCTCCTCTTACACAATGGCTTTGAGCCCACTGCTCTATATCCCAACCCATGTGGTTACCACTGGACTATTTAAATGTCTTCCCCCATGTCAGAAAGTGCTTTGAAGCCAGGAGTAGACTTTCTGGGCCTGTTACAGGGAAAGTGTTCAGAAACCTGCTGAACAAATTACACTTCTCATCTCCTCTTTCTGAATGTCTTTCATTATCTTCTGGCCTCAGTCCCCCACCCTAACTCAACCTTTAGGACTCTGCATTGGAGTTGGCATTGTCTCCAGGAGACCTTCCCCGAACTCCTAGTGGGGATACACCCTGCAGCACCCAGGCACAGCACATCATGGCATTCTCACATTCTCATGAAATCACCTGTGTCTGTCCCTTTTACCTGACTATAAGCTGACTTCAATGGCCAGGCTATTTTCCATTAACTTTGATTCCAGACCAATTCTCAATGAACAAAAATTGCCTAACCATGTTGGTGGAAAGGAACTGCAGAAACTGAAGTTTGGAGAGTGTTTCCAAGTTTCTGGGGACGGACCTAAAGTAACAAGAGCAAGAGGAGTGGACAGAGATGGATGGTCACTGAGCTTGCAAAAGAGGCAGAATGGGCAGGGTCAAGGGAAGGGCATCTTACTTTGATGAGTATTTATTTTGTTACAGAATGTAAGAAATTGAAAAGATTTTCTCTTGTCCTCCTGGAGTTCATAATCTTACTGGGGAGACAAACACACACAAGAACAGTATAACCAAATGCTCAAAGTGTGGCAAAAACAGTAAGTCCTATAGTCAGGAAGGGGAGAGGGTGGAGTTAGAGAGAAGTGCATTTGAATGGCCCCAAAGTATAAATGGTCAGCCCTGCCAGGTCCCCAGGAGGTCTGCAGAGTCCTGCCAGTTGCTACGTGCAGAGGGCACACGTTGTTCTGATACTATGCAGAATGATTATCTGGGAGCTTTCCACAGGTTCCAAGATGCATTTCTCCTAGAGGCCCTGGGGCCCACAGGCAGAGTGATTCTGGGCCAGCTGTGGCTGACACTCTGCTGGGCCTCCGAGGGTCTGGGCTGGTCAGGAGGCTTCTGAGGGTCATTTTAGGTTGCCACTGGGAGTTCCCGAGCCACTTTAGGGGTTTCAAGGGCTGATTACTGAAGAAAAGCAGAGGCAAAACTCTAGTCCAAACTCATCCTCCTGGTTGTCACTGAGATCATTTGAGCTTCACGGGGTCTTCAAGTCTGAGGGCAGCTTTTGTGGGGTTTCACAGGACTGGACCTGCTGATGGTTCAGGCCTGCTCCACACATTCCTGAAGTTCCTTACTAGGAGAGTCCGTTAGCTTCTCTTGCAGAGGCTTTTCAGTAGGCTAGAGTGAAGCCCAAGCATGAGTATATAACACACATTTATTATGTTACTACATAATAATATGTACATTATTGTATGTAAACATTGTTTATGTATATTCTTATATCATTTATATGATATATAATTTATTGTATAAAATTTATGTGTATTATATAGACACATTTTTTATATTAATTTAATTTTTAGAAACACCCAAGGTGATTCTGGTGCATAGCCAGGTATGAGAACCACAGCCATCATCTGATAGATGTGCTTAGCTGGGAGTTCCTGGCCTGTGTTGCAGAAACTAGGGGGGAAGTGTTAGCCATCTTCCTCTTTGGTACACAGGCAAAATCTCCAGTTTCCTTGGAGCTCAGAATACAACTAAAGTCCTTGCTATTAGGGCTCCAACAGTCACCACGAACTACACAGCTACTTGAAAAATGCCTGTCTTCCCAGTTTGTCCCAAAATTCCTAGTTCTGCCAGTGCCTGATGATGGGAGGCCACTTTCCACACTTTTGATCAGTGTGATTCTAGGGTCTCAAAAGTGGCAACATTAGCAAAGTATCTCAAGAATGGAAGAAAAAGTATCCAATGTACTCAACACTATTATGACACTAATTGTTAGCTATCTTAAGAAAGCTACAACCCAAATGGAGCCCTAGACTATGGGGAAAGGGGAGGGGGGAGGATGGGTGAAGAGAATGACATTGTGGGTATCACGCCTATAATTTATCCTATTAGGGTACGTGTGAAAATTTGTCTAAAGGTTGAATATAAATGTCTTAACATAACAATTATGAGAAAGACATGATGCCTATGTTAGCCAGTTGGATGAGAGTTTTCCAAACTGCATAGGGAAGCAACACACTGTATCTTATGATAGAATTAATGTACACAATTATGACCTAATAAAAAAAAAAGATCTCCAAATTGCATTGGAACATAGATTCCAGGAAGGAGACTCACCTTTAGGATAAAAAAGGATTTTGTAACAGGAGAGCTGTGGAGTTAGGTATCTAGGCTGAGAGTGATTACATTCCCCCCTTCCCCCCCACCACCACCACCTCGCCCCTTCCTGAGGATAGGTGCAAGTGGCCCTGAGGCTCAGCCGCAAACTTCATTGTGTGAGAAACTTCAGTATGATCAAACAAGCTCGGAGTGTGTTTCAGGTTTAGGACTAATTTTTGTTCCTCTTCCTCCATTTTGTTTGTTGTGCTGTTTAGGTGAAGTTTTCTGTAGCCATAACATCTGAGTCAATGCAATGTGCATCACACAAATACTTTATTAAACTGCCTTTCTGTTCGATTTATTTCTGCTCACAGGTTTCAACTTTCTTTTTTTTTTTTTTTTGCTTTTTTTTTTTTATTGAATGGTAACTATGTACATTAATGCACTTCTGGGGTACAGTGTGGGGTTTTCACATGCAATCCGAAATACTTCCATCAAACTGATCAACACAGCCTTCATGTCATTTTCTCAGTTATTGTTTTAAAAAATTCACATTCTACTCTTAGAGAGTTTCACTTGTACCCCTGTAAGACAGACCTCAAAAATGGTCCCTCCAATCCCCCCTCCCTCCACCCATTCCCCCTTCCCTTCTCCCTCCCCCCTCCCCACATTCTTAGGCTATTTGGTTATAGCTTTCATATAAAAGGTATAAATTAGTTTCATAATAGGGGTGTGTACATTGGATACTTTTTCCTCCATCCTTGTGATTGATACTTTGCTCAGAAGAACATTCTCCAGCTCCATCCATGTGAACATGAAGGACGTAAAGTCTCCATCCTTCTTAATG
>CAUYQV010007365.1:0-12558 GCA_963574575.1 Galagoides demidoff
GTCACATGCACATGTTTTCCTTCTTTGATACGTTCTGATGATAGGATTCAAGCTGATAGGGGCAGGAATCACTGCCACACTCAACATGCCCCTTTAGGAAGATGCTGTTCGACTTTTCTTTCTTACTGAACAAGTCCTCATGTCTTTGAAGAAAAAAGGTAGGTCTGTCTGCCTTTTGAGCAAGTTCAATTTAAAATCTTGTGCAAAGCATTTCACAGCATGCAAGCAGAAACAGTTTTATTGCCTCTATTTTCAGAATCCCTTTTAAAATTATAATAATATACCCAAGAAGCATGTAAGAAAAGACAATCTTTGTGTGCTCAAACAGACCTTTTACATTTTAAGCCTAAAATACAAGTAAAAGAATCATTTTGTACTTAAGAGTTTATTTTCCAATTCTTAATTCCATACTTCAGGAAATGTTACATTCTTCTAGAAGCAGACAGAAATGCTTTCATAAAACAACTCTTTTCTATAAATAGTACTCTCGTCCAGATTGAAAATCCTCTCATAATTTATCACTTGTACAAGCATATTATGAATGTTCATTTCTCCAAAAATATGCTTATGAGATATTATAGGAAATTATTGAATTTATATGCATTAAAGTTTCTTTATGTAACTTTGAATGTATTATAAACCATTCCTTTTTATTATTTATCATGCTTGAGGAAAGCAGCTGAACAAGAGAAGCTTTGTTCAGTTTCCAGGCTTCATATTCGCTATAAAGTTTTTATTCACATCCATAAGGGAAATCAGAACATCTAGATTCTGATCAACACAACTGAAGATTATTAGAGTTATTATATCTGATGAGGATCTGGTGTAACACGTTGTTTTACAAGACATAGCTTGCTTTTAGTGACATGTCTCCTGGTGTAAAATCAAAATGTATTGCTTCTAATAATTTTAATGAGAAGTGTCCTAGAAATTAAAATTGGATAAATCTGTGTAAAACTCAAAAAATGTTTTAGAGAACCCACAAATGAAATGGGCCCTAACATAATTACCTTTGAATATTTGATGTGTTGGTGAATAAATCAACTTATTTTATATATAATCCATTCCCCGAATGGAGCTCATTGAGGATTCCATAAAATGTTCGCATTTAATGATGAAATTTAGGCAGGAGGAGAACCTGACTATAAGAGCAATGGTGAAGTAAATATTCTCTTCTTCTGTCACTGAAGTCAATAGAACTTTGCTCAAGTTGCAAGGATGAGAAAAACACAAGTATCTATCTATAGCCTAACCAATGCTCTGCTGTTCTGCTAAGGTTTCAATATTTCACTCTTAAATAATTTCTCTTCCTGTGTGGGATGGGTGAGGGAAGATCCAAATTCCTTTGGCACCCACAGTTTATCAAAATACTTTCACTTCCACTTCTCTGTTGACAGTTTGTCCCTGTTGGCAGGGTGAGATAACCCTTTTTCTAGAGTCATTTCTTTACTAACTAGGTCCAGGGAGGGTGGGTGGTCATACTGAAGTTTGTTTGAGATTTAGCTATGTTATTTAAGACTGTATTCTTTAAACAGAGACCTGTTTGGTCCTATGGACAAATAAACAAAACAAATCTTCTCATAGTTCTACTTTGGACCAAATAATGCATCATTAATAAAACTAGTACATCTTGATAAGAACTATTGATACTAATTTATGTCTCTATTTCTGAGAATCCAAATGGAAACAGACAAAATTCACAAAATCCTGGACTTCAACCTTATTAAAACAAATCTAATAACTTATTCTACTACCACATAGCACCTCTTTATTAAATAAACTTGCCACAGTCTTAGCAACAAAATTTTAAAATCTGTAAATCAAATACCAACATTCAGTTAACTGTGGTCCCCATCATATGCGGAGGCTTTTTGTTCTTTTCAGGAGTACCTATCCCAATAATATTCTCTTTCATAAAACTGCTGATATCAATTTAAAATCAGTTTCTGGGAATCTCACCCAGCCTTCTCATTCTGAGTGGGGTGTTTTTCCCCTGTGTAACTTTTATACTCTGTTTATCTCTCTTGGCACATTGTACTGTAATTGCTGTATTAAAGGAATTTTGAACTCAATACAGAAATAAATAGATGCCATGTCTCAAAAAAATACAATTCCTCAAAAACAATAGAGGTTTATTGATTACTTAAGTAACTTTACTAGGCAGGTCAGTCTTGCTCTCAGATATCTCATTCATGAACTAAGGCACCTGCTACTCTCTCTACAGCTCCGTCATCACTTGTATTCCATGGCAGAAGGAGAGAATAAGGAATATATTTAATACACAGAAAGTTTTCTTGTCAGTCCTAGAAATGATACTTATCATTCTGGTTCCATTACTATTTCTTTGGATAGAACTTAATTAAGCATCCCATATAACTACAAATGAGGCTGAGGAACCTGGGCTGGCCATGTGGCCCAGATCAAAGCCTCTAGTATAATGTTCAAACCAATTTAATTGTCTCTTTCCTGACACCTGTTCCTTTTTCTATAGTCCCTAATTTATTTTATTCTGCCACCCTTCACTTATTCTCTAAATCTATAAAACATAGAGTCTTTATAGTCAAATAGAGTCTAAGGAAGATGAGTCAGCTCTTGCCAGTTTTGTCTACAATCTGTAAATATCTCTTCTTCCCATTAAACTGGATTTTGTTTTTGTTGTTCTGCTTCTGTTTTAAATCACTACCTTGGAGTAAATTATAAATATCACTTACCTAATCTATTTTGAAAATCTAATAACTCGTTTTACTGCCATACAGTGCCCCTAAACTTTCTACGGTCTTAGAAATAGTGTTTCCAAATTCACAAACCCAACATTGACATTCTTAATTGAGTTCCCATTATATGAGCCCCATTAATATGAGTCTCCATTTGTCAGAGATGGAAAGCGTCACATTGGGCGTTCAGTCCTTTTATAATGTGAATCTACTTTCTCCAACAGTTTTCCCCACCCCTCCTCACCTCTCTAGACTTCAGATACAGGATGCTATTTCCTGCCCCCTGAATAAAACATGCAATTTTAGGTCTTGGATTCTTTCCTACCTCTGCCAAAAAAATCCTTTTTCTCTTACCCTTATCTCATTTTCCTTCTCTGACTTCTTGATATAACTATCTTTCAAGGCATAACTCAAATGTCATATCCTGTGCAAAGTTCTCTTTCTTAATATCCATAATGCCAATTAATCAATCACTTTTTCCTTTTTGCACCCACAGGAAATGTGTATGGTTTTTCTTACGGCATTTATCACTGTGCACTTGTACTGTAGTTATTTGTTCATGCACTTCTTTTCCTTCACCCAGGATAAAGCATGAGGTTCTTGATAGTAGTTACAGCTTCTTATCTGTCACTGTGTCTCCAATGTATATGTACAAATTACACACTAGTGGGACTGAATTTTAACTCTTTATTAATATTTCATTTAAGGACAAAAGCAGCATAAAATAGAAATAAAAATATTGCATGATCTCACCTATATGTGAAATGTATATGTGTATGTATATTATATATGTGTATATATATATATATATCACACACACACACATACATATATACACATGTATAAGAGAGTTCAAATACAGAGAGAGAGAACAAAACAGTGGTTACCAAAGGTGGGCTGGGGAGGGAGAAAGAATTGGAGAGATCTAGTTTAAAAGATATAAAATAGTAGATATGTGGGATGATGGGATGAACAGGTTCGAGATTTAAAGTACAACATGAGGACTAAAGTTAATAGAATTGTACTGTATTAGGGATTATTGTGAAATAAGTAGATTTTAGCTACATTTGTAACAAAAAATTAACTATGTGAGATGATAGGTGTGCTAATCTGATTCAGTACAGCAACAAGTTTACTATCTATAGGTATCCTGTAGCATTATATTATAAACTTTAAAATGCACAATAAAATACATTTTTAAAAACCTCACAAAACCAAACCCCCATGTGTGACTTCTTAATCCAGGAATGAGAAAAGAAAATAATATTTAGTATAGTTGGACATAATTACTTAAGTAAATCTTTTAGAATCAATTGTAAATGGAGACTGCTTCTATGTAGTATTAATACATTGCAATAAGGCCAGGTGACATAAGTTATATGGTCTTTGCTAAGAAGACACAATGAGTGTTTTAAAATTCTATGTAGATGTACTTCAGGATATGAGAGATCTATATATCAAGAATATATTTTCTATGGTTATGAAAGAGGGAAAAATTCTGTAAGAAAATATATGGATGAATACAAATTTGTCATTAAAGGGCTTATGCTAGAAAGACAGGTAAGGCAGTTTATCAGTGACTGACAAGTAATTTGGAAGTCAGAAGAGTTTTGTAGACAGAATTAGAGTTCAGAACAAGCTTTGTCTAATAAAGAATGCAACTTTTGCCTTTCCCCAGACCCTCTTAGCTTAACATAGTCCCTGCCTTTAGTCAAATTGTACATAAGGAGTTTCAATTTTACCAGTTGTTAAGCAAAGATTTTACTGCAAAGATCTATCATCCATGGTGTGTGATATGAGCTTTGAAACCATACTTGGCCCCTGAGACTCACAACCTTGCTCCACCTTCTGCTCTGTTACCTTGGTTCATAGCACTGAGGTTCTGCCTCGGCAGCTCTCCATGGCATCATAGTTGCCAGCTGTGGCTGAAGATTTGCCTAAAACTTCATCTTTATTTTTTGTAGATATAATACATTAACAGTGTCCGCAGCCCTGTCCCCTGGGTTGTGAATCCTTTTCTATACTCCCCAGTACTGGTTAGGATCTTACAATAACATGTTTGTCACCTTAGGTCTAATTCTATCTGACACCAGTTTCAGGGTCTTCTTGTATGTGTTTTAGATTTTGCCTTGGATCTCAACTTCCGACTTGGCTAATCAGAGAAGATGTGGTTCCTTTGGTCTCTGAGCTTTGGATGGCTTGACTTCTCCCTTCTAATCCACATTCCTTAAGGACTAATTCTACAAAAAGGTCTATTTCCTCAGCTCCCCACTTCATACATCTGCCTGGCTCTCCTATATTTGAGAGTATCTCAGTAAGTTTCTGATTCAGTTTTGGTCATAGTTACTATAGGACAATATGATTTCTGTTTGTATCAATCACAGCCTTATCAGTGAGTTGGTAATAAGTCCCTCAATTCCTCTAGGGTCAGTGAACAACAGTTTTCAGTTTGTGCATTATCACACTACCCTTCGTGAGTTCCTATACAATACAGGCTACAATACTAGCTTTCCCTCATGTTTCATGCCTTATGAAGCAATGGCAAGCTTGTGTGTTATCCCTTGACGTATTTCATGTCTTATTAAGCTTGCAGATATTTTTTTTCTCTTTCTCATTCCATCTCCATATGATTAGGGCAAAAGTACCAAGATAACTGGCATAAAGCATATATCACAGCAGTTGAAAAGGCAGATTATGAAATTTCATCATTAAATCTCGATTCAACAACTGACTGTGGACTTTGGGGAAATCATCTAACCTCTCTTAGTCTCAGTCAGATTCCTTGTCTGTAAAGTGAAAATAAAAATGTCTTTTATTTTGTTGTGAGAACTTTAAGAGTGGTTCAAAGTAAAAGGCTTATTATAATAGTTGGCATATATTAAAAAGCTTTGTAAACATTAGCTATGGTTATGGTAAATGTTTAAAATGTTTGCTAAATAAATAACTGAGAATCAGAAAGAAATCATTACGGTATAAAAACAATTCAAGGAAAATTTTTGTCTAGGAAATACAAATTAAGAGTAAGACTCTCATAAAATCTGGGAAGATATTTTGATATAATGATACTTGAAGGTTAGAGAGTAATTATCAGAGAAACATATTATTTGTTTGTTCTTGTTAGCCAGACATAAGAAATATAACGATAACCAATGTGTAGGAGAAAGTTTCAGTAGCATAAAATATAATAGCAATTGATAATTAAAGGCAATAAATTATACAAACACAATATACTCTTGACCAGCCTTTTTACTATAACTTTCTCAGCTGATGAAAAGGTGCTTGTCTGCAAGACCTGCAATGGTCACCACCAGTCACCTGTAAGAGCTGAGTGTTTGAATTGTGGCCAATGGACCTAAATTTTAATTTTAGATTTTAATTAGCTCTTTGCTACTATATTAGTACAGTATTAAATTCTTACTACCCAAAGTGCAGTCCATGTACCAGCAGCATCAATGTCATCTGGGAATTTGTTCAAAATGCAGAATCTGAAGCCCAGCTCCATAGATGCTACATATTATAAAGATCTCCAGGTGGTCGGTATGTGTATTAATTTTTGAGAACTACCAATCAAAGTTTTTGTTCTCATCTGACCAACCGTATTAGTCCATGTCCCAGAATGCTTTAAATACTTGAATAGAAGAAATTGAGATATACTTCTTTAGACCTAAATGCAAATTACATAGGTGGGTTATCAAGTAAGGGTTATAATCCAGAAATCAAAGATCAAACTGAAACTTTTGATCAAATATCTAACAAATTTTAAAAAGGCATTATCTAACTTCCTTATATTACATGAATGGTAAATTCCTGGATTTAACAGTGCCAGTGTCTTTTCACATAGGAACTACTTTCCCAGCTTCCCTTGCAGCTAAGTGAGTCTGGGTAGCTAAAATTCCCACTAGTGGAATGGGGCAGAAGTGATGTATATAATATTCCAATATTACTTCTATAAGGATAAATTGTTTGATTTTTACTTTCTCTCTTTCCTCATACTCTAGAGCTAGAATATGGACATGTAGTTGAATCCTCTTTGACCTTGTGGCTCAACACAATTCTTTAGGGGAACAGTGAAGCAGTAAGACAGAAGGAATTTGGGTTCCTGAGCAGAGCCTCTTGCTTATTATAAACATTTATTTATTTTGCATCACCTTCTTGTCTTCCCTCCCTTCCTTCTCTCTGTCTTTTTCATCATAGCAGTTCAGCCATTCCCATATAATAATGAATAAAGAGCAGTAGAGAATTGATGTGTTTTATTTCTAACCTGGGCACCTAACAGATTTCAGAATAGCCTAAAAATTTTTAATATAAAATCTAGTTAAAAACACAACATGGTTTTTGAATGAGAAATCATAACTTGGGTATATTTTGCTGTTTTAGTAGAGGGTCTATGTGGTTTTCATGTGTATGTGTACACAGATACACATAGACCCTCTATGTGTACATATAAATACACATACATACACACACATATATGTGGGGGGGTATATCTACATGTTGAAAAAGACATTAATTTATATTGTACTTAAATTTTTCTGACAAATGTTGAAAGTTTTCACATTTCAAAACTAAGCATTTTGAATTATTATGCTAGGATAATCTTTTATCAGTGATGTAGAAGTGAAGGAATACCCAATGGTTTGGGTTTTTCCATCACTTCCCAAGTCCTCTCTATACACATTTCACTGATGTGTGTGCAGGTTATTTCCCCAAGATTTCAAAAAGTTAACCTATGTATGAACTCCATCTTCTAAATTCCGTCCTGTCTACAAACCCTATTCCTCAATCCAACTACAGATAAGTGACACCTTTCAAATGATGTGCTCTCTTCTGGTATTTCTAAAACCTCACCTTTAATCCACTCCTCTTTCATTTTCTTCCCTGCTACTCTCTTTCCACTGTGCCTTTTGGAACTTCTTTATTAAGCTCTTCATATAGTAATTGACACCCATATTCTGTCAAGCTGTGGATATTAAGAGGGTTTACAGCTACTATTGGAGAAAATAATATTCTCAGGATGACCTAAAACTCTGTTATCTTTTTGCATTCTTAAGCATATTAATGTAATAAAGGAGCTTCTTTTCCAAAAAGTTATGATTGTTTTAGCCAAAAATCAAATAGGAAGGGTGTGTGCGTGTGTGAATTTATACCTGTTGGGTACAGTGCACAGTATCTGGGTAAAGAACACACTCACAACTTTACTTCAACTTATACAAAAACAAAAAATGTAAACAAAACAGGTACTCTCTAATATTCTGAAATAAAAAACAAAAACAAAATTTAAAAATATATAAAATATCTTGATAAAGAAAAAATAAAAGTTCGTTTTGCTAATCTCTTAATTGCAGCTTATTGTGTGTAGAAAACAATAATTTCTAAACTATTGGAAAAACATGTTAAACATATGAAACAGATGGAAACAGATGGAAACTTGGTAAAGAAATGATTGATTCAGGGACATAGACAAATTACTGAAAATTGTTTCTTAAAAAACAGTAGTTGAGAAAAATATAAACAATTTTATACTGGCTCCTTGGCATACTTGGGTAGCATTTACGAGGAAATGGTATAAAGAAAAACGGTTTTATTATGGAGAAAGTATTTTCTCTGACCTGAAAAACAAGCAAGAAAACATGTGGAGGAAGCAGTTGTTAGAGTTATTAGGGTTATTACGGGAGTTAAAAGACCTCTGACTACATTTTTATTATTTTTTGCCTTAATTATGTTTGAAGAGCTTACATTTATTTGACTCAGAATATGAAGCCACTATATTTGTGCCACACTTAAAATTGTTAAGTAACATTTACAATTGCTCTAGAGGAAAAAGCAGCTAGTTTGCATGCGACCTTAAGAAGATTAGCACTTAATCTTTATAATTATTCTATGAAATAGAGATCATAATCGTCAATGTAGTGATCAGAAAACTGAGGCGTAGAGAGAGGGAACGATGTAAGGAATACAGCACCTAAAGGGTACAATGTAAGGCATACAGCACAACAGGGAGGGCCCTTACCTAACAAACACAACCATCGCAACCTAATCGTTTGTGTCCTCTTAGTAATCTGAAATAAAAATAATTAAATTTTGAAAATACAATCTGAAGCTTAGAGAAAATTAGAAAACAGGCCAAAATCCCAAATTAACACATTCTGTAGTGAGGACACAAAGTCTTACATTTTTTGTGGATGTTGACAATACTGTGTTGCTGTTTGTAGCATTTGATTTGGTTTAACACTTTACAAAGTGCTTTCATAGAATTACCTTTACCTTCACAAAATTCTATTACATATAGCCAGAAATTTATCATTTACATAGATGACAAAACTAAGGTTAAAAGAACCCTCTAAGAAACACTTAGATGATGAAATAGAATTCAAATTTCAGTCTCAATCTCTTTGGCTTTGGCCTGAATATTGGCAGAATATTCAGCCCAAAAGGCTTTTGTTTATCAACCTCCATTATTTCTAAATGTTGAGGTTTAAGTTTTCTGTTCTGTCTCTGCCTGTTTCTTTGTTTTCTTTAGTTGCTTAGGACAAAGCAACTGTGATAGATATTGGATGATTGTACAAATTCACAGAAGTGAGGACCTAAGAGAGGCATGGCCAAGTCCTGACATCACTTCATCTCTACTCCAGCAACACTTCTGAGCTATTTTATAAATCCTGGTTCTACATTTACAAGTGTAGTATGATGGGATTGTGGAAATATACAACAACAATTATGAAGTACAGATAATTATCAGGAATGACACACAAATAATATGGGTAAGGTTTAGACTAAGGGCAAGGATTATGAATCTTTGCCCAATAGCAAATTTAAGGACACAACAGGTATATTGATAGATTGATATAGCAATATTATATATTATATAAAATATCTTGATATATATATATCAATGTATATATCAATCTATCAATATATTTATATAATTTCATGTCATCTAAGTGTTTTGTTTACTATAAAATCTTTTTAAAATGTTTTATTACAGTTAATATAGGTATGAAATAATAATAATATTGAGAATCCTGAGATTCAACTTTACACTTCCCAAGTAAAATTTTATTTTAAAATGTCTGTATTTGAAACATCAATAGCTTGTTAATCCAAGAAAAGACCAATTCACTGGAGGCTACAGAAGTAGTTATTGCCGTTTCAAAGTCCCAAATCCTTTAAACCTCTTTTCTCCTTCATTTTATAAAGATGAATAACAAGCCTCAAATCTGGCAGCCAGATTTTTGCAGGATATTTTTTCCCTCCAAATTTGAGGTAACAACATATTTCTTATTTCTTTACAATAAGGAAATATGTGTGGGGAAAAGTCAAGTGTTAAATGAAGCCATGCAAATTAGCCATCTGGATAGAATAACATTGTCTAGCCTAATATTTAGCTCAACAGATTTATAGTCTCAAAGAGAATCTTCTTTTAGCCTTCGCTAGATTTTAGTATATTTGACCAACCCTTATGGTTCGTCAAATGGACAATTCCCTTGAGAATTAGGAAAACAGTAATTTTCAAAAGGCCTCATAGTTCCATGCAAGTGTTAAGACAGTTTTTTTGGAAATCCTGGCTAAAATAATAGTCCCTAAAACTACCTTTGAGAAAATGTTTGTTTTTTATCCAGTGCATTTTTTCAAACAATGCCTAAAACCCTGCCATCATGTTTCCATTTTAATTGTGTGAACATGTACATGGTTCACATGCTAAAGTGCTCTCTGCTGATGAGTCGTTAAAAAGGCTGATAGTATATAAACAAAAAAATCTTTGTGACTTGATGACTAGGTTATGCAAAACATAGGCCAAAGAGCTTCTACCATTTAAGGAGGAGCCATGGAATTCCTCCTCCCACAATTTGCTGGAGGCTTATCTACCTATTTCTCTGAGGATGTTACTGCAGATGTGAAAAAAGGGAAGGAAAGGATTGAAGAGAGTAAGGGGAAGAGAGGAAAAGCAGGCCAAAGGAACACAAAAGTTATGCACTGGCATTGGTTTGAGATGTTTATTTTGATATTTATGGCCATGGATGTTGTGTTTAACTTTCTAATTTGGGTCACAATAATTCCTATTAACTTATCTCCTGCTCCAATCAAATGAACTCACCATCGTTCCACACTTGTTCTCTGCTTTCCTTCCCAGGTAGGTGCCTTGGCTTATAAGTATATCTTGTCCATATCTATTCCTTCTCCCTAGCAACCAATTTTTATTCATTGTTTCAATTGATTTTATTGAACCAAGATTTACAAACAAGAAAATGCACTTACTTTAAAGAGTATATTTTAGTGAGTTTGACACGACAAATTATCATTACATTCAAAATATAGAAATTATCCAGAAATTTTATTCATGATCCTTACAATCAAATCTGTCTTGATTTCCAAGCCCATTTACACACAGCCTAAAACATAAGGCAAAACTGATCTGCTTTCTGATCCTACAGATTCGTTTTGCCCCATTCTAGAATCCTTATGAACAAATTCACATAGTATTTGCTCTTTAATGTCTGGTTTCTTTTCTTCAGTATAATGTGATATTGAGATTTATCATGTAGTTGCGTTTATCAGTCATTCATTCCTACTTATCTGAAGTAATTAACTATTGTATAGGTATTGTCAAAATTAATCTATCCACAAATTTTTACACATTTGGTATTTCCAGATTTTGAATATTATGAATAGAGATTCTATAAGTATACATGTTGTTATATACCTTTTATTTCTCTTTTGTAAATGCCTAGGCATAACATTGATGTATCATATGGTAAATATATGTTTAGGTTGTCAAGAAACTACAAAAACTATTTCCTCAAATGATTGTACCACTTAAACTCCCACCAGAAATATAGTATGAGACTCCTAGTCACTATCCATGTTCACCAACACGTAAGTAGTGTCAGTTTTCCTTATTTTAACCACTGTAGGGATGCTTAGAGGCCTATCACTATGGATTTCATGTATATTCCCCTGATGGCTAATGATGCTGAGCATCATTTCAGGGTTTTTTTTTGTTTGTTTGTTTTGTTTTTTAAGCAGTTTTTGTATCATTGTCATTAGTGGGCCTCTGTTCAATTTACTCACATACTTCTGTTCAGGTTTTTTGTCGTCTTATTTTGAGTTCCAGTTTCTTTTTATGGATTTTCTAGGATGAGTAGAGACAGTTTTTCTGCTTCTTTTTCCACCTGTAAACTGTATGTTTCTTTTCTTGCATTGGCTAGATTCTCCCAGACCATGTTGAATCAGTGAGCCAAAAGCACATACATTTGGTTTTCCTGTGATCCTGGGTAAAAACATTTAGTCTTTAATAATTAAATATAATGCTAAATAGTTTACCATGAGTTATTATTTTGTTATTGTTGTTTGTTATCGATGATTGTTATATTTTGGCAAATAATCTTCTATACCTATTAAGAAATAGTTATGGTTTTGCTTTTTTTTCTTTTTTTGCTATTAATATTGTGAATTACACTAATTGCCTTCAACGTCAATTTAATGTTACATTCCTGGGATTATAAATTTCTCAAAAATCTTTGGACTATACCTTTGACCATGAGTTACTTTTTTTTTTTTTTTTTTTTAAGAGACAGAGTCTCACTTTGTTGCCTTGGTAGAGTGCTGTGGCATCACAGCTCACAGCAACCTCCAGCTTTTGGGCTTAGGTGATTCTCTTGCCTCAGCCTCCCAAGTGGCTGGGACTACAGGCACCCACCACAACACCTGGCTATTTTTGTTGCAGTTTGGCTGGGGCCAGGTTTGAACCTGCTACCCTTGGTATATGGGGCCAGTGCCCTACTCACTGAGCAACAGGTGCTGCCCCATGAGGCATTATTTTTATATAGTATTTTGGTGGATTCAA